>LPNX010266638.1:75879-158845 GCA_001517045.1 Pseudotsuga menziesii
CATTTTTTTTTTAAAAACACAGGTAAAAACCAATTGATTCAAAACTGTACTGTAAACAAAATATTTATATTTCAAGAAGACTGCATAAACAGTTTTATATCCCCAAGTTCAGGATAAAACCCTGTCAAAATTAAAGTATACACGGGATTCATTAAAAAGTAAAGAGTTTTATCTCTTTTACGATTCTCAGCTAGAAACATAATATACAAAATGAGGCTTTTACAGCCTGTGCAAATAGTGATATATTTATATATATTTTTCACAGTAATCAAACAACAAACCCAAGACCACAGTCTCGGCCTCAGTAGAAGATCCCATACTAAGTGAAGGAATGAGCCTCTTAATAACAGCGAACGGGTTCATTAAACCGAACCAAGATAACCGCGAGGGTTACAAATCAAGAAGGCCAAACCCATGATTGTCCTTAAAGGACCAACAAGGAGGGAGACGCCGTGGTTAAAACTAGGCTTACCGTGAGTAGCCAGTCGTCGAAGTCTCACACCTTCCACGCCGAGGAGAGCAGGTTCATCCTGTCAATAAGGAAGAGTAGAATATTAAGAACTGTGTAAACTACTAACTACGTAAATTATTCTGGAAGGAAGAAAGAAAAAGGTAACCCTGTAAATTTACCTTTAAAATTAACGGAGATATGACCACTGAAGAGTAGCAAAATAACCACCAACATGAGGAAAAGATAACCCTTCATCTACAGCAAAAGATAAGGAGTTCACTGACATGAAAATCAACCAGTCACGAAGGAAAACGATAACATCAAGTGCAACAGCCATTTAGGCTCGGCCTCCTCTTCTTTCCTTTTCTGTTTAAGATAGTACACAGCGACACAAACCCTTTTTGCACAGCAACTCTGAGTCGAAAGGCAACGTTTCGCAATACCAAGCTAAAGCGAAGACTCTTCAAAGTAAAGAGCTCAAAACTGATTATGCAGGGTGGCAAAACCCTAAGAATCAACACAGACCTTCGCCCAAACAATAAACTTTTGGTTACAGCAAATTTTTCCTCACAATGCAGTGGACTAACTCACAGGGAGTATAACCAGCAACACGACTGCTAATAGACAGTGCAAGCAACGGAGCGGGCAGGGAAGCTTTTGCAAAGCGGCCGAAGGCCCGAAGGCAGTGAAAGAATGTCGAACTAGGGTTCAAGTCAAACCCTTTTAACCCGCAAATGCTTGGCTAAAAGGAGCCCACGTAATCCTTTTAATAATTGGCATGCAGTGGGTAGGAACATTATAGTTCCACGAACAAAATTTCCAATGATTTTGTAACCCAAATCATATCGTGAAAGTTCTACAAGGTTCGTCACACCGTTGGTCAACCACCTGCATTATAAAAATCAACCACAAAAACCTTAGTATGGTGTTTGAAAAGTATATTAACGTGGAACCTTATCCATTGTTAACCTAGCACATATACGTATGGAAGTTTGTATTGTTTGTTAATAAGATACAAGAGCAAAGGGAAATAATAGTTTACCTTGGTGCGGCTCTTATATAAACCTATTCTCTATATTATATATTGCCCTAGTTCATAAATGAAGGTAAAGGGAATAATAGTATAAAGACTATAGAAATTATAATAATCAAGTTAAGCGATCAATTGATTATGATTATGGTTTTACTCTTGACCTTTATGATCGTCCCTTGCATTTAAAATAACAACCCAATCATTAGTTATAGAATCATTTTGTGATAACTAATCTTTTGTCAAGATCAAGCTCAAAGGTTATGAAAGGTATTATAGAGTCATTATATGATTTTTAGCTTTTGTAAGTTAACTCCATTTGCTTGAGGGTATAGTTACGAAATTCATAAAGATTGCATTTGAATATAGTAAGTCTTAAAATATTTAATAAGCTTAACATCTAATTATTGACCTTGGAAAAGATATAGTTTCCAAGCAACTCAGATCTTTAATCACTAATGAAAGTCTTTAAAAGTGGCTGGCATTAAAGTAGTAAACCCTTTAAACTTTGAAATTAATTGAAGTAGAAGTATGGTACATGAACCCCTTATCAGTTTACAAATGCAGCAGCCAATTCAATCTTGGCGCAAACCAGTGTTTTTGAACATTTTAAAATAGATCTTGACTTTATAATTCTGCTTACTGACTGTACTAGTAAAGAAATACTTAACGCAGTTTATAATTGCAATTAGTATAAACATCAAAGGGTTTAGTACTCTGTAGGAATTATTAAATCTTGCCTTTATGAAGGAAAATAACTGTCGTCTTTACTAGTAGAATTCAACTTTCTATCTATAACATCTTAAAAAGAAGCACAGTTTAATGATTTACCTCCATAAGCTTGGAAAACTGACTAGTATGTATATTCTTCTACTAAGTTAAAATTTGTGCAACGAATCTTTACGGAATACTTTAGAATTTCGATTAGCAGCACCCGAATCTCTTACCTGTATATCTGTAAGAGAAGGAAAAACTTCCGCGTTAGCTCGAAAGCTAACTAAGCCCAGTTTTTCATGACAGTCCCACCTTGTGGTCGAAAGAAGAAAACAAGTCAGTAACTGAAAAGAAGCTGTTCTATAAAGATAAGCATAATCAAAAGATAATTCAGATATGAATTCAGTATCATAAGCATAATCAAAAGATAATTCAGATATGAATTCAGTATCATATAACTAATCAAACAATTAGTGACTGCATTTATTGAAATTATATGCAACTTAAAATTTTTAATTTTTTCGGAAAATTTGGGGTTTTGACATGTTAAATAAATTACACTGGTCAAGTTTAAACAATATACAGTTATAGATGTAAAACGCTATTGTAATATGAGGAACAATGGAAAGTTTTATATTAAGATTTTTGCTTGTGTATTCCAAATTACTTGAACTAACTATTAGCTTAAGTTCAAGTGTAATCGTGGTGATATACCTCTCGATGTATTCCAAACATATTAATCTTATTAATATGATTGTTGCTAGTATTATTGGTTTGGAATACTTAGCGTTGTGCTACAACTCACTCTGGTGGTTCCATACTGCTTCTAGCTCCTATGCTTACTGACAACAGTAGATGAAGATGATGTTCTAGTCCGTTTCCACCGACGAACACCTTTGAATGCATAAACAGATATCGGCGGTGATATACTTTTTAATAACCAATTAAAGGGTTATCCTAGCGATTGATGGTATATTTATGAAAGCAATGTACCCTACCCAACTCCTGAAATATGTTTGGCATTACAGAACTTGGATTTTACCCAATATAGTTGATTGATCCCATTAATTCCTCACTGTATACCTGCGCATACACGTATGGGCCACGCACACTCTATCTCTCTTGGGCAAATCTCTGTTGTCGCTGCAATTTGGAAATTACTAGATAGATCTATGTTGTCGCTGCAATTTGGAAATTACTAGATAGATCTCTGTTGTCGCTGCAATTTGGAAATTACTAGATAGATCTCTGTTGTCGCTGCAGTTTGGAAATTACTGGGTTAGGATCGAGTTGCTTCCTAATCTAGGGCTTTTATAATAAAAAACCTGAAAGAAGAAATCCATAACATTTGGCAGTCCCGGGGCTAGGCCTCTATGATTCAATATCAATTCGATTTAGAAGTTTAGAATGTGTTGGTTTTACGTTAACCATCTCAAAAACTCATGAAATTGTAACCATGGAGTCTATTTTCCTAATGGGTAGGCTATTCCATCATTTTGCGAAGCTTAGCACACCATGAATATGCTTTCTCTGAGGTGATTTGCAGTTTTCTCATCAATTTTGTGTAGTTACATCAATTCACTCTGAATGTGGATTTATTATCCTTCATTCTCCACCAACATAGTAACTAATTACATCTATGTATTTTCAATAGATTTATAGGTTTGAAGTAGATATGTTAAAAAAAATCGCCACAAGTTTGCCTCTGAGCAATCTCATTATCCTAACTTTCCTCATATTTGTTGCCATTATCCTAACTCTCTAACTCTCTATTCGCAGGGTTACACTCGCGCTTCTGTAACCGGTCCAGTTGTTGATTCCATTATCAAAACCCAAATTTCAAAGAATCCCTCCATTGTAAAGCAACGATCCAGTTGTTGGTTCCATTATCAATCGGATTTCAAAGAATCCCTCCATTGTAAAGCGACATTCTTCATTGTAAAGCGGCACTGCAGGATAAGGTTCACACTGCAAAACAAAATAAAATTAGCCATGCACTTGTCCAATCTACAAGCTAAAATAAAAGCATTGAGAAAACTCGAATTAGAGGAATCCTAAGACTCGAATTTACACAACCACATGCGAAAATACCAATATATTTCACTCATTAGAAATAGCTAGGCATTAGAGACCTCCCAACTGTAAATTCATGGGAAAACTAAATGTTAAAGGGAAAAATAAAGATACATGGAGATTCAAAACATGGACTCATGGAGTTACCAGCTCGTCCAAAACCCTGGGAGGCGAAGGGACTGCCTTTCAATCATGTTTCCAGCAACTCATTTGGGAGAAAATTGTATGGGATTGAACAGGGAGAATGACATCTGTCACTCTCAGATGGTTTAGTTGTCGCAATAGATATTGGTTTGGGTATATGTCATGATCCCTACTCATTGGTTGGCTCAACAAGAACAAATATTTGTGTCTTAGGAAAGTGTAACATGGAGTTTTCCATATTAGTTAGATTATATCTATGAAGTAGAGATCAACATAGTTCCACTAAATGTGTGTGGGGTTATTTTCACTTATCCATACATGTGTTAGTGGGATGCAAAAAAACCCTTAGTGTTAGTTCAAGTAGTTTGACTTGCCATGCTGAAGTCATATTAGCCAAAGAGGTCACAAAGTAAAATCCACCTTAGTCCCTCAAGTTTAGCCATACATGTATGTCAACAAAATTTATTATAGGAGTCATTCACTAAATGCGAGAGAGTGCTTAAAGAGTTTCCCAATAAAGTTTTCTATGGAAAAATGTTATTGATATGTGTTCTACTAACTATGAAAGAACCAATATTAACTACTAAAAATTTCAATGAAGATAGGTGAATTCATGACATATGCTTTATAAATTTGACACTTTGTGAGATTGTTGCAGTCATAGAGATGTGCCAACACATAAAGCTTTCATTTTATAGATAATCTTTCAAGCACATAAAATTATATTTTCTACGTACACACAACTTTCTCTCATTTTATTAGATATTGAATTATTTTTTTTGGGGTTTCATTTTCCTGACTTTGGGGTATTTTCACTTATGTGGCGATTTAGAAGTTTGATGTAACTTATTTTCACTTATTTTCCTAGACTTGCTTTCATCACATAAATTTATATTATATACACACAACTTTCTCTCATTTTTGAAGCATATCGAAGTTCTCTTTAGTGTTTCATTCCCCCCGCTTTGGGGGTATGCTAGTTTAGTTTTGAAAAGGACTTGCTACAGTGTTGTTGAGAATATATAGGCATCATCCATGTTAGTTGTTGGTGGGGTTTAGATTAAATGTGCCACCATGAGTTATATGAGAGCCTACAATTCTTTCTTAATGGAATGAAAGGCTTGAGATCATTTTTCTTGTAAGTTCATATGCTAATCTATTGAATTAAAATAGTAATACAATAAAAAATACAGTTCATAGTGTCATCTCTGGAAGCAGAATGTAACAGAAAGAGAGTGAAGACCTACCCCTCAAGGGAATTCAGGTTGTTATAATCAAAATGATCCTCCCTATAGGGAAAACAAATCATTGTAATATCGAAATTGACAGTATAAAAGGCAAAAAAACTGAAAATAATTGTTGTAATAAACAAGAAAGTCTGTGTCCAAGATAACTATGGCAAAAAAAAAACATAAAACCCAAAAACCTAAACTTAAGGCTTGGAGGGCGTCTCCTCTACGATAGGAACTCCAAAGCCGAATCTGAGTTGAGAATTTGGGCCTCCAGCCACTAGGGAGTGGGTGGGTTGACAAGTGCTTGGCCATCCATATGCCCGAGACTCTTGGCTTTGATGCTGGTGTCTTCTTCACTATTGGTGTCTTCCTCACTGCTGGAGGGATTCCTTTCAACTGGGAGCGGTTTAGTTTTACTGTACTCAGCCTCTATGTTGGAAACTACTTTTCCCTGCATAGTGCTTGTAATGGGTCTCGATGGGGGGGGGGGGGGGTGTTGTTCAATGTCCATGGGTACTGCCAAAGGAGTTGGGGATTCATTCTGAGAGCCAAGAAAGTGAAGAAGGAGTCGAGCCAGTAAATGTTTTATGACCTAAATTTTTCGTCGTTGGAGTACCGTCCTGTTTGCCACTGACTGAGAACTAGTAAGATCATCCTCCCAATCATCTATGAGTCGGTATAGAGCATCAGGGATTTCAATGTCATAACCATTTGTACTTTCTTGAGCCGTAAAAAATTTGGCGTGCTCGTTTGTAGTTCTGTGGCCACCACATCCCCGTCTAAGCGTGGCGCGCTCATTTGTAGTTCCGTGGCCACCACATCCCTGTCTAAGCGTGGCGCGTAGTCTATGCAACATTATCAGCTGGACCAAAAATGCTAAGTGATGAGGATTCTAAGGGTCTATAGAGAATACAAGTGTAGGAGACCGGGAACTAGAGTGTTCCCTAATCACCCTGAATGCTACAGAATACTCGACCTTCACATAATTGCTGAGGGAGAAAATGAGGTGAACAACAATGTACAAACCACCCAAAAGAGGGAGGCAAGGATCTATAGGCATCATAACTCTACATGTGGAGGCAAGGTACCAGGTTACGGAGGGGAGGCCACTTCCCATTATGAGGTTGAAGAGCATGTGTCGCTTGAGGGGAGGCTAGCCCGAACCATTTATGAGGATGACGAGGTGATGTCAGGGGAGTGACATCGGGGACAACTGTGTGTCCCGACGATCACTCCCTCTCGTCGAGAAAACATGTAACCACCTACATCCGGGTGAAAGGCTTGAGATCATTGTGTCTTAAGGTTATTCCCATTCTGCCGAATAAGTATGATTCAATTGATTAGGGTACAGATTTGTGGGATATGTTTTTACATCAATAAAACCATCATTTGAGAAGTTTATACAAGAAAGCGAGAGTAGTGAAACACCTAGCTCATTGTTCACTTGTTTTATGGAAATGCTCAACTATTTAAAGCTTGCTTCATTTATCAAGGGAGAGAAATCGCCTATCCCCAATATTCTACCAACCATGTCTATTAAAAGTGTTTTGGAAGCCATGGTTTCAACAATTATGAGTTTCGTTGTGAATCTTCTGAATTTGGAGCACATGAAGATCAAGATAATATTCTCCTGCATGGAATTTTTTTGACTACATTTTGACATACTCTTCTCAAGTATGCAATATTTGCTTCATATTCATTGGGAGATTAAGAGTCAAAGCATTACAAAACTTAGGAAGCATGAGCTAATTTATTTCTAAATTGTTGGGCAGATATGCACCACAATTAAAAGAAGTGAATCAATTTGTTGATTTCATGTTACCATTCCTTGATGATTAAGAATTCAGGAAGCCTAAGCATTTAATCGAAATAATCTCTCTTTAGAAAGAGGATTTTCCAGCTTTGGGTGACAAAAGTGTTATGAAAATGCTAACTACATTCAATTCATGGCTAACTTTGTCTCCATTTAACATTTGAATTCATATTTGTGCTATCCTAGAATGGATTTTTAAATTTGACCCTTCCTTGGCCCTCCCTACAACATCGATGGTTGATTTGTGATGGTACTCAGGGCACACGGCCAAGTCTACACCATTGTATAACTTTAGTCCATGTGTTTTTTGGGGGGCTTTTTCCCAAAACACCAATTTGATTTTAGTTTCCCCTTTTCAACAATTTCACCCTCCAACAACAACCTATCGACGTATTATTGCACCTTTTTGGCGCAATTGTTAGTTAATATGGAAATTTCCAAGAGTATCATGTGGCAACTTCAACTTTTTATATAATGTGATCAATTATATATATTTTTATTTTAATGCTTGTTAATTGCGACAAGTTCTATAAACATGTTATGTTCTTGTGATTTCTTCTTACTTTCTTAATTTCTATATTCAAACTATAACTTTTTTCCTTTCTTGTTTTATTTATTTTTATCTTATGCATTGGCTAGCTGCTTTGTGGCATATCCAATTGTTTCTCTGTAAATTTCAATGGTCGACACTTTCTTAATTTCTTTTCATGATTATGTGTAATGTTGAAATTTGACATTTTATGTTGCTTTTCAAAAAAGTTCACATAACAAAAACCTTAAAGTGCACTTCACTTCACAATCTACGAATTATTGTGTGTAGTAAATGATTACATTTTTGTATAGGATTTTAAGCTAGACACATGGATACACACACATCCAAATTTTTGTGTTAGGAATTAGAGTCATTGTCTTTAAAATGACACACTTTTAATGACACAAACAACATAAAATTGTTCATACCATTGCGAAAATTCAACACAGGTTTGGGCAACCAAGAGCCTTGCCACTTTGTAGGTAAGCAAATTATGAGTGGCAGGAAGTTGCAAATTGGCTATTTAGTTTGTGTTATAGCGGATTTCACCACTCTAGGTGAATCACACATTGTATGGCCTTCCCCTATCCCGCTGCAGACTCATTAGCCCCTATGGATCACTTTTTGTCTTTTGATGTTTCCTTGATCATCCCTACAAACATATGAAAACTGATATACGCAGCTTTTAACCCGATAACCACGTACATACGCGGGTTTGACCCATATAACCGCGTACATCAGGATGTGTGCATAATCCAAATCCTTTTGGAGTTTTCCTTGACATGGATCCGACTCATTTGACTCCTGGCCTTCCATATGCCTTGAGATCGCTCGGATTCGACCTTCAGTATCCCTTTGAAAGCTATATAAGGAACCCCTTGGTACATTGAAAGCAGAAGAGAGAATTGAGAGCAAAGAAACTATAGTCCATTGTTGCCGGAACTTATGCTTGAGTCTGCATCCCTTTGTCCCTTGGAGCACTTTTGTGTTCTTCCCAAGCTTGCCTTTTGCTTGTGAGCTTGCTATCGAGAGATGGAGGATTGAAGTGGTGGAGGCCCAAGTGGGGGATTCAGTTTCTCCGGTTCACAGACGTGCCGTCAGAGGTTGTATCTATCTTGTAATCTCTGATTTATATTAATAGAAATATCTTTTCCTGTCCAATGATGTGTATTTGAATGAATATTTTATCCATGAGAATATGTCAAATGCTTTTACATTATTGATTATATATGCTAAAATAGATCTGACACAATGATATATAGTATGCTTGTATTGTTTACTTGTTGTTGAGAAAGTAATCTATCAATTCAAGCTGAAGATTGGAAAGCTCAACGGGGATCTACTTCAACCGTCCAGAATAAGGTACGAGGTCTGATCCTTTAGTGTTAGACATTTAATTTCTATTGCATATTGGGAAAGATTGATTTCTGGAGTCAAGCTGTCTGTTGTGGTACCCCAAGCCATAGGAATTTCTCTCCGTAACAGAATTGGCGACTCCGCTGGGGATGTTCCTTGTTTTTATTTGGGGTTTGCGGGCACAATGGGCTTGATATTATTGACTTGCTCTTTGTTTCTCCTTGTTTCTGTGTTGCATTTTATAGTATGTTCATCCATTGACACTCCCCTTTATTGGTTTGACCCTTGGCCTGCTTTTTACCACTGCCTTCTCTGTATACGCAGGTTTTTGGCCAAAAGTCGCGTACATACGCGGATTTTTGGCCAAAAGTTGCGTATACACGCAGGTTTTTGGCCAAAATCCATGTATACACTCAGGTTTTTAGCCAAAAGTCGTTTATACACGCAGGTTTTTGGCCAAAAGTCACGTATATACGTAGCTGTTCTTTAAACAGTCGCGTACATCCTCCCTTTTGGTGAGTTTGATGTTGTGGGAAGTTGCTGGGTGAGTTGTGAGTGTGGTTGGGTCTTCCTTGGGTCTGATGTTGTCTGTTGGATGCTTCTTTTGTGACCAGAGACCGCTTTTTCATTGATTTTTCTTTGAAAGTAGTTTTAGTCATTTATCCTTTTTTGTTTTTCCATTAGTGCATTACTCTTTTTTGTCTCGGTGTCTTGCTGGGCTTGTCTTTTATACTTGCTGCAGAGATTGAGAGTTTTAGATGACTTTTATTGCATTTTTCATTCTTTTATATTGAAAAATACAAAGTCGTTTCACTCTTAGTTGCATCTTAGATATGGATTTGAGGAGGTATTTGCATTGGATTGCTTGGATGAGAGTTGTGTTTAGACTTTCATATAGGAAGGATTGCATTGGAATCCAGAAAGGAATATATATTTATGCATCTCATGTAGTGGCATACCCTATTTTTCATTTGACAAAGATTGCACTTAGCATTGTTTGTTATGGTGTGCATATTTATTTCACTGCTGAATCATAATGTCATTAGTTGCACAACCATGTCCCTTTGAGTAATTACAGCCAATTAAAATCAACGCTTAATTAAAATGAATTACACTCTTTTCTTTTCTAGGGTGCACCAACAAGCTTAGGTTTTAGGATCTTGGAATAGTTCATTGTAAGTTAATTCTCCAAGATCACTAAACAACAACATGTATGTGTCTGTCCAGGTGAGTGTGTGAAATCCTTGGTATAACCAGTGTTTCTCAGGATCCTCCTCTCAAAAGGGAGTTAAGCACTAGGCAATGTGAGCGGTTATTGATTGGGATGACCCCTAGTCATAACTGAGTAGCACCGGAGATATTTCTAGGATTGTATTCGTATCTGGGGGCTCTTTCGAGAGTTTTGGGCTTTGCTACCCTGCCCATACAGTCAATCCCGCCTGCGACTGTCCGCCTGAGCATTGATTATATTGAGGTGACCTTAGTGGCCTTACCTAGGATATTGAGGGGGTACTTTGCAGGGGTTATTCTGCAGGTGTCTCGGCCAGGTTGGGGTCGGACAGCACAGTCGCTTTACGCGTTGAAGCTGAGGGCCACTATAATTGGTTACGTACCTCCGTGTGTAGTGTATGGGAGTTTCAAGCCTCTCCTAGGCGAGACATACCTGTTGCATTTGGGAGCTCACATATCCTCCCCTTGGTTTGCTTGTATTTTGGCTATAGATTTTCTTAGGAGTGTGCTCTTTGTGTGCTAGTTGGCATTTGGGATCACGGTTACTTCAGTATATTTATGCTGTCTTGAGTTCGGGTCCTTTTATTTTCGGCATGCCTGGTATCCTATCACCCGTCCTTGGTCCTAGTACAGACCCTGGTGTCAGACTTGGGGGCATCACAACCCCTTACTGTGCTCATAGATTTGAAGTAGTCACATTCTTCCCTCTACTCCATTTATGGAGGATTTTTGTTCCCTTTGCTCGGTCTTTACACCAGTGGTCACCCTCATGGGGGTGGTGGTGGATGCATGAACATTGGGTCTACACTTTACATTCCTTTTTATGTCCCATCGTTCACCGCATTGTTTCCTTTGGGTGCTGTTGTCATGATCATTCCTCCCTATATCCTATAGTTTGGATTCTTTATTGACTATTTTGGGTTGTTTTGGACTAATATGGTTGTCATGTAGGATCCAGTTTTTGTACACTCTCTCCGAGGTTTTGACCCGTTCGTTCCTATCACAGGTATTATGTATGAACGGGCATATAGGTTAGGATTTCACATCCGCTTGCACTTATGCATTGCCTTATGACCATTCCATTTTTACCTTAGGTACGAACCCATTTCATGGTATCATAGAACCTTTTTGCTGATGTTAGAAGTGGTACTATGTGAATGGTAGAGCTTTCCTATACATGGGTTCCCTAGCTAGCTCCCTTTTGCATTTGGTGCCCATGCTACAAGTCCTCTCTTAGGTCCGGGAGTCCCTTTTAGTCTCGCCATGTCCTTGAGCAAGAGCTTCATACTCCTCTTGAACTTTATGCTGGCCTTTTTCCCCAGGTTTCCCTCATGTCAAGTTGTGAATGCATTATCATGAGATTTGCCTGCCTTATTGAGCTTTATGCCGGCTCCCCTAACATTGCGTTTCAGCCATATAGCTCGAGCTTGTCTCATGTCTAGCCATGCAGAGCCATTTTTTATATCCTTCGCAGCTTGATTTCCCTTTTTACCGGGAGGGGATTTTCCCCCGAGTGTCGATATCCTACACATGTATCCTTGCATTGAGCATAGGTATGTTCCACTGCTTGGAACTAGTTTGTTTTCCCTTATGACACTCGTCTCCTCCTAGTTTGTAACTATAAATCTAGGTTATTCTTTTTTCAAGCTTTTCAAATAAATGAAAAAGTCCAAAAAAATCAAAAAACCAAAAAGCCGGACAAGGAAAGATGTTATCTTTGGTAGCTGCCGAGTCATGTCGCCTTCGAACATAGCACTGTATATCACATCCATTGGTTGGGTTATAGTTTGACTTTAGGAGCTGTACTCGTTTATCTGAGTTTATCTCCACCGACTAGTTAAAGCTTCCAGTCCCTATGGAGCCTCTGTTGATGCCTCCTGTGTCACAAAGATGTCCCAGTTTGTATATCGAGTCTATGCTGCCTTCATTCAGTCACCATATGCCGTTATGCTCTTGTTCGAAGGAAGTTGAAACCTGTGTCAGCCATTCCTCAGTTATCTTGACTTTGCATGTCGGCCATTCTCGGTACAGTTACTGGTTCGTGCACCTTATGATCGAGTCCTTCCACATTATATAGCTTTGCTGAGTACCTCATGTTGGATGATGGGGGATGCCTTAATGCCCTCCTTCCAACGGATTTCATCCCATCGACTTCATATCATTTATTCTGGGATTGGAATCTAGAGTCATTTCGAGTGCCTTGAGACTTGCAGTCATCGGTGGCAGGTTCTCTTGCCATCGACAGTTTCTTGGGAATACATCAATGTCCCCTGATCGATGGATTATCTCAAGTGTTCGACCTCAACACATTTATTCACACTTGTTAGTTTGCACTCTAGTACCTTGATTCCCATTTTCATTATCGATGGGTGATCTCGCGTCTGTTAACGGTATACATTAATGACCGGTAATTAGACGATGGACTACTACGTTCGACCTCGACACCTCTATTCGCATAGTAGGACATGTACTCGTAGCGGTTTGTGTAGAAGACTTTCTAGATTGGTGGCAACTCTTATATGCTACCTCCTGGATCGTGCCAGTGTTCATGAGATATCAGCTCTCATGCCTTTATTCCAGTATATGTCAGACATTTCCAGCCACTATGGAGATCTTGATCTATTATATATCTTCAGCCATTTTGGAGGTCATGGTCCTTTGTATATCTTCATCATGGAGATTCTGATCCATGTATATTGTACGTGGCAATGACCACATATGTGATATCATGTATTATGCCTATTCATGTCCATTGTACTCTTATGTATCCAGGACTGCTATATGTACTTGCAGTTATATGTAGAGTTGTATTATTGTACTATGCTGATTGGGTGGCTGGTCTTCCATTTGGGATCCTTCATCACTCCACTTCTGGGATGGACTTATAATGTATTTTGACCATCGTATGACCCCTCTGATCTCATACATTAGGGGGCATCTGTTATAGCGGATTTCACCACTCTAGGTGAATCACACATTGTATGGCCTTCCCTTGTCCCGCTGCAGACTCATTAGCCCCTATGGACCACTTTTTGTCTTTTGATGTTTCCTTGATCATCCCTACAAACATATGAAAACTGATATACGCGGCTTTTAACCCGATAACCGTGTACATACGCGGGTTTGACCCATATAACCGCGTACATCGGGATGTGTGCATAATCCAAATCCTTTTGGAGTTTTCCTTGACATGGATCTGACTCATTTGACTCCTGGCCTTCCATATGCCTTGAGATCGCTCGGATTCGACCTTTCAGTATCCCTTTGAAAGCTATATAAGGAACCCCTTGGTACATTGAAAGCAGAAGAGAGAATTGAGAGCAAAGAAACTATAGTCCATTGTTGCCGGAACTTATGCTTGAGTCTGCATCCCTTTGTCCCTTGGAGCACTTTTGTGTTCTTCCCAAGCTTGCCTTTTGCTTGTGAGCCTGCTATCAAGAGATGGAGGATTGAAGTGGTGGAGGCCCAAGTGGGGGATTCAGTTTCTCTGGTTCGCAGACGTGCCGTCAGAGGTTGTATCTATCTTGTAATCTCTGATTTATATTAATAGAAATATCTTTTCCTGTCCAATGATGTGTATTTGAATGAATATTTTATCCATGGGAATATGTCAAATGCTTTTACATTATTGATTATATATGCTAGAATAGATCTAACACAATGATATATAGTATGCTTGTATTGTTTACTTGTTGTTGAGAAAGTAATCTATCAATTCAAGTTGAAGATTGGAAAGCTCAACGGGGATCTACTTCAACCGTCTGGAATAAGGTACGAGGTATGATCCTTTAGTGTTAGACATTTAATTTCTATTGCATATTGGGAAAGATTGATTTCTGGAGTCAAGCTGTCTGTTGTGGTACCCAAAGCCATAGGAATTTCTCTCCGTAATAGTTTGGGCAACCAAGAGCCTTGCCACTTTGTAGGTAAGCAAATTATGAGTGACAGGAAGTTCCAAATTGGCTATGTAGTTGACACGATGACCCAACTTGTTCACTATTTTTTTCACAAAAATGGATACTATTTGTATTATTAAAAAAAGGTCATGACCTAACTAGATGACATGTGTTTACATTCTAGCTCTTTTTGATTTGAGCATGATAGAGAGTAGAATTCTAGAATATGCACATAATTACAATTTACAAAAAAGGAATAATCATCATTGGTTGTGGTAATTCTATAAAACTTGTAAGTATGTATCCGAAGGAATTGTCCTAATAGCAACAAACACTTACAATACATATCAAAACATATAATCCTATTTAGTAGAGGCATTTGCTTCCAGGTTTGTGATGGGCATATCATATGGAGTAAAAGTTTCTCTTGAATCTTTCATTTCATTCTCCTTTGTATTATACATAATTTCAGTGTCTGCCATCGAACTTTCCCAATCCATGCCGGTATTCTACTCCAGTTCTTTATCCTCGATAGCCTCATGAAGTTGACTAGCTTTTTCTTCCTGAGCTAAAGCTTTCCCTTTCCAAAACTCTATATCAACTTTTTCTATGATGAATTTGGAACGCATGTGTTTCATCTGAGCCCGAAGGAGGTCAAATTTAGTCTTAGTAATTATTTGATCACTGTTGTATTTGATTTCACATTGCTTTGGACACATTTCAATTTTCTACAGCCCCTGTTGTAGTGAGTTGTTCATCTCATTTTGGGATAGTCCTTCCTTGCCATCACTGGATTCAAATTTTACTGGAGGAGAAGCCATATCAAACCAAGAAGAAGACAATGTGACTCGGTCTGTGTATGCACCTGAGATAGAACTACCAAACTTCTTGCTATCCCTATTATATATATACAATGAATTGCTTTAATTCTGAAACTTACAATAATTAAACCCAAACTGCAAACTGAGTTAATAATCAGATTTAACGATTCGATTCAATAAGAAAAGAAGCAAAGAGAACATCTAGATTGTAATTTTAATCTATTTCACTACATGTTTCCAAACTAGTTACAAGACTCACCTCCACAAAATTCCTATGATGTTTCACCTTCAAATTTTAACTTCTTCGATCTTTGTCGTTAATCCGCTATGCGTTTATCTAAGAACAAAAGCTATATTAACAATTTTGCTATAAGAGAATGTATTTCCCGACCACAAAGGCTCCTTCCTAACCTTTTATACATGTGTTTTGTTCACATCTTGATTCCAATTATTCTCAGAAGAATGCTTAAAGTGCAGTGCTTCAAAGGACTCGTTCCTCCAACAAGAACTAACGCAATTGATTAGGGTTCTACTCAATTTGCTAACATGAAATCACCCGATACCCAGGATCCTCCTAAGTAATCCTATGCTTCTTTCATTAATACCAACATCCCTCTGACTAATTTCCCAATTGGACCGAGAGAGAGGCACCGAAGGAAATAACTTCAACAATTACAATAACCATCATGATTACTTCATTCATATCCCCAATGAAGGCTCGTACTAGAGGCATGATTGTAAGCCTTGAAGTCCAACATGCTAATCATACTGACTCAAATATGTTCCTTGTGAAGATTTGAATTTCATTAAAATCCATGGTTAATGCCAAGATGCTCTCAAGATTTTCCAGCCACCTGTCAATTCCTTCACATGCAACAAAATATCTGCTTTAATTGCAAAACCTTTGATCCATTCATACTTATGGTATAATGTTTTGATGGCTGCATTCTTCATTAACATTTATGACCCTTTGGTAGATCACAAGCCTTGTTTGCTTGGTTATCTGCCTCCTTATTTAGGTTTCTTAATACATGAAAGAACCTCACACCCTTGAATTTGCTTATTTCACTACAAATTCTATCAACCATTCTTGCAAGTATCATATATTTTGGATTAGTTTTTGAGATTAAATGAATGATTATTATATGGAATCCCTTATGACTGTCAATGTTTGTATTTCCAAACTTCTGGCCTGCTTCAGCCCTTGACACAAGGCCATTGTTTTTGCTTGGTTATTTGTCATTACTTCCAATCCAATGCGTAACTTTTTTCTAGATTTTCTTCGAGGTCAAAGAGCACCCCCTGCACCTGCCAACCTCGATCCAACCTATTCACTATAGGATGATGAAGAGTTTTATATTTTATTGATCATTTCTAATGTGCCCAAATCACTTAAGTAGTAAAACGAAGAACATGAACCCTTAATAGTCGATGAACATCCTTAATCGCTAGTTAACACAAACCTAAAAATAATCATTTATTTTTATAATTATAAAACCAAATTAACAACATATAAATATATTATATATAATTCATTAACAATTTACACAATAAAAATAAACATAAGTGAGGAGAATAACAAACTTCCTCACAACTACTCAAATTACACCGCCATGAATTTCCTTTAACTTATACTTTTTTAAACCAGACTTAATAACCTAATAAATAGTTAACTAAAAGAGAATCCTGGATAAATGGCTTAATAGTGTGCTTAAAACAAAAGCCTCAATGAATGGCTTAATACATTTTATTAGCTTAACACTCGGTATTGTTGAAATATAAGGGAAAAAAATAGTCCACATATGCGGATGAATAAATGAGAAACCCTAAAGGGAAGGCAATAAAATCCCTGAAGGAATAAACCCTAATTCCTGATCAGACGGTGGCGTGATAACTCTGTAAGCTTTGGGTGCCAAGTGAGAGGGAGAGATGGCGCAGAGGTTGACATACCGCAAGCGCCACAGCTATGCGACGAAATCTAACCAGACAAGGGTTTTGAAGACTCCAGGTATAAAAAAATCCCTCTCATTTCTTTTTCTGTTTCAGCGTGTTTTTCTTCGTTTATTCGAATGCTAAAATATTCCTTTTTAATGGTCTTTGCCTGGTTTTCAGTTTAATTTACTGTTCTTGATTGTAGGTGGGAGGTTAATATACCAGACTGCAAAGAAGAGGGCCAGTGGACCTAAATGCCCCGTTACAGGCAAGAGAATTCATGGGGTAAGGGGTTCCTTGCGCGATTTTGTAGGTTGGTTATGGTTTCGTTGTAATCAGTAAATCCCAAAGCTGTTTGCAGTACTTTATTGGCAATATCATGATCTGATCTGGATACCGGTGTAGAGATCTCTCAGGCAGCGGCCTTAAAATGTGGTAGATCAGAAAACAACGAAGTTGTGGTTGTTTCTGATTATCATGCAGTCATCTGATCAAATGGTTAAATAGTAGGTTGCAGGGTTTGTTTTTAGGACCCAGCGAAAATGTCTTGGATAAAATATGAAGCTCTAAATTTATTAAAGTATTTGTACTGTTGATGGACCCTAATCTTAATCATATAAATTACGGGTGAATTGCAGATCCCCCATTTGAGGCCAGCTGAGTACAAGAGGTCGAGGCTTAGCAGAAACAGAAGAACTGTTAACAGAGCCTATGGAGGTGTTCTATCTGGTTCAGCTGTCCGTGACCGGTAATGCCTTTGCTTGTTAATTTTTCGTTATATTTTCATCTTTGTAGCCTCAGGATTATAGCTTAGGGTTTCATGTAAGCGCATTTATTTATATCTTTTTTTTATTCGCCCCTTTTAATATGTTTAGTATTTTTCATGGTTCAGTGCCCATTTTCCCTTTTTGGAGTTCACTTTTTTATTATTTTGTAGTATTATTGTTTGCTAACAAATCAACAATGGTTCATTACCCATTTTTCCTTTTTTGGGTTAGGGCGTCATATGTTTCTCATTTATTCGAGAACATAATTTTGCAGGTTGTTATGTGAATTTTTAAATTCCGTGGATTTTTTTGTTTTATTTTAATAAGAGAAGGGATTTACATGCTGTATATTTTATTGGCATTTCCTGATGGGTCAGTGCAATGATCATTAGTGGAGACATTTAAAACTGGATTTCAAAAAATGCCCTTCAGTATACTGGATTTCAAAAAATGCTGGTGATATACATCTCCGGTTTTAATTGTAAACACACCAGTCCTGTTATTTACATCACACAGATTACCGCTGTTCAAGGGCGAGGCCAGCATTCTGCAATGATAGCTCCATAAATTCCAACCGAAAAAAACTAGCATAAAGTATCTGTTCAAGGGTTGAAAAAAGTCTTAACAGCGTTCGAGAGATAATTCCAGCATTGCAAAAGCAGCATAGTATATTGTGCGGAGTAAGAGAAAAAGTTTGACCTCTGATAAGCCTGGATAATCACAGCTGCAACAACATTTTGAAAATCTGTGCCTTTTTTTAATCCTTTTTGTTTTTGTCAATTTGAGTATTTTGTTTTGTTTGAGCATCCTCTTAATGATAAGTAATTACTATTTTTTGTGTAAACTATTCCAATTTTTAAGATGGTATATCTATAATCCATTCTCTTTTATGGTCCCTTCTTTACTGGAATTATCTCAATTATTTGGTACATGTGATTCTACAGTTTGACTCGTTTGTGATGCATACGATTTTAGTTTAGTTACTGATTTGTGTATTTTAACTGTTATTTTGCTCCTTTTTATTTTATAGGAGTATTTTGTTTTGGTGGAGCATCCTCTTAGTGTTACTATTAACTATGGGTTATTGTCCTATTTTCTTTATGATGGCATGCCATCAACTTTTTCATCTATTGTTCTGTGTTTTGCGCCAATTATCTTTTTTCTTCCTGTGATATATCCTAGGGACACCCACTACTGGGTACTTTTTCTCAGTCTGAGGATGGTATTCTTTATAAACCAGATGCTTCAGGGCTTAGGTCAATACAACAATATACTGTACTCATTTAAAAGCTCATAAACTCAACATGTCACTTGTGGGAATTGATCCCTAGGTGGGGAGGACGTTACCCCTCAACCATATGGGCTAGACCCATTTGGCATTTTGCCCCAATTAGCTTATTTGTTGAGAACATGTGATTCTGAAGTATGATATGCTATTTTTTTTCTATTGGCTATTTCTTTTTATTGGGTTGCTACCTGACCTTTGATGTAATAAACTGTTTTTGATGCTATTGCAGAATTATTCGTGCCTTCCTGGTAGAAGAACAGAAGATTGTCAAGAAGGTTTTGAAGATTCAGAAGTCCAAGGAAAAGCAGACTGCTAGGAGTTAGGGTTAAGATGCTCCTTTTTTTTCCTTGAAATGCATTTTGTCCTTGTTGTCGTGGTTGAAAGTTGCAAACAAAGATTTTGTTCATTTTATTAAAAATTAAGCTCATATTGTGTCAGCTGTTTCTGATACATGTGATGATATTACTGTTAATCTCTTGTTTTAATTAAGAGGTGGGAGCTCTATATTTTTGAGGCATAGTATGTTTTGCTTTGACAATATGTACTGGTGAGTGAATTGAATTAAGTAATTACACACATTGACAAGTCTCTCTTGTCCAAGTTGAGTGATGGTTATTGTTGCTTGAGATACAGTAATGGTCATTCTAGTCATTTATTTCTGAATATGTTGAAGTGATTGTCCTTGTTGCTATAGATACACTTTAAAGTCACTGATATATGAATAGGTTGAAGCACAAATAATTATGTTGAAGTGATTGTTACTGCATAGTTTTAGATCACTTTTTGATAAACGAACAGTATGATATTTATGCTGTTATAGTGTTATGATGGAACCTTCAAAAATGTTCTGCTATAATGAAGTTAGTATACATTGTTATGTAAAGGTCCCTCCTATAAATTGTTTTTGTGCTCTTGATTGTCATTTTGCATTGCCGTTGTACTAATTTTCTTCATTGGGAAAAGTGGAGGAATATCCACATTAGCCATGGAAACTTCGGTGTTGCACTACCATTAGATGTGTCTCTTAAAAGTATGTTTCTGTATTCTGTTTATTATTGTACTATAAGTAAAAGTATGTGTTCGTGATTTCAATTTGAGTACTGTTTGGATCTGCCATTGGTGTAGTGCTGTAGCGGGCATTTGCTGGAAAATAAGATTTTATATCTACCATGCAAGCTGTTAAGGTGATGCATTACAATCCTCCTACAGAATAGGCTGTCTCATGTGGTCTCTTAACTGGTTGTCCACATTGCTTGCAAGCGAAGAGTTTTTTTTTCCCATTTAAACCATTAGATTCCTTCAGCCTTCCTGTGCCCATCACAAAAACAGTCTGGAAGACTGAATTTTTAACTTTTTCTGTCAACCCTACCTAATAACAACAGAAAATCTCCACAATAAGACATTCTCCTGAAAGAAATTAAAAGAGAACATAAATTGCATTTGAAAACATTTCTGATCTCTTGTTCAATTGTAGACCCAACCTTATAGCAAACCATCCCTTGATAGCAGATCTGCCTGAACATTGTTGTACTCTGTAAAGAATTGGTTCAATGGCTTCAAAGCATTCCTTCCTCAAGAATTGGTTCACAAGAGGCTCTAGCAACAGATTATTTAGCCTGCATTTCTGGTTTGCCCATTTTGCTATTAACTTTGAACCTCTCAACTCTTGAACTTTACACCTTTATATCTATAGCTGTCTTCAGTAACAGCCAAAGAGCATATATTTCTGCTCAGTAATTTGGTAGGATCACCCTGAAATGTTCCAACAAAGTACCCCCATGCCTGCTCATAATCAATTTTTGGTTCTTTTAAAGCTGACTCGTTTTGCTTTAGAGGAAACCCAGTTACAGTTGTTAACACCCTTGATTATGTGTGCAACCTTAGCTGGGTTAAAATCCAGATCTTGAAAGATCATGTTGTTCCTAGATAACCAAATACCCCAAATCACATAACAAGGTAAAGCTCTATACATATTAACTGACTTGTCTAGAACCCGCAATGAAAACAATCTAACAATGACCTATGCCCCCATTTGTAACTCGCAAGGCATCACTTACTCCAAACTGCTCTTGAAAATGCACTAAAAACAAGCAAATGATCTGTAGATGCTTTAATATATTAGCATAGAATACACCATCCAGGCTTTTGTAAAATTCTCTTTTGGCAAACAGAATACACCATCTTCATTTTGCTATCTGAAGCTAGCCACAACTTTTTTCTTGCTTTCAAAGGGTTTGCCATCAATGTTTCAAATATATCTCTGTTTTCTTATGATATTTATGTGTTTTTATAGTTTTTAAAGATTTTTCACGTTGCTGGTTTTTGATAACCAAGTTTATGCTTGTTGTATTTTCCTTGATATTTCTGATAGGTTTATTTCTAAACCCTGTGATATATTTTCTGAAATGATATTTGCTTCATTGCAACTTGCAATCTTCCAGATTAAGGGCTTTCAAAGGGCATGCCATTAATGTTTCAAATATATCTCTGTTTTCTTGCGATATTTCTGTGTTTTTATAGTTTTTAAAGATTTTTCACGTTGCTGGTTTTTGATAACCAAGTTTATGCTTGTTGTATTTTCCTTGATATTTCTGATAGGTTTATTTCTAAGCCCTGTGTGATATATTTTCTGAAATGATATTTGCATTACTGCAACATGCGATCTTCCAGATGAAGGACCACCACAAAGATTTATCTCCTTCAAAATCTTCTTCCCTCTTCACCTTATTATCTAGCTCTTCCCGGTATTAATTTGTCCTTTGATATTTTGACACATAAGCAAGTTGTCTTATCTGAAAGTTTTATAGCATTAACAGAAAAGTCCCATATATTAATATATATTGATTTCAATCACCAGCTCTTGCTCCCTGAAAATCCAAATCTTTTGCCTATTTCCAACCCTGAGACCACAGTCCAGAATATTCCTAAGAGATCGCACTTATCAACTCCCCTGAGAATCTAAAATTTTCTTTACAGCCAATCCAAGTGTCTTCCACAATTTTCGCATTGCTCCCTCAACCAGTTTTTCAGAATGTACATGTTGGAATATTGGACAATATTGAGAGGGGGGAGTGAAATCAGTATTGATAACTTTTAACAATTAAAACCATTTTTAACTTATTCACCAACACACATGATCAACAAGACACAAATAACACAATTTGTATAGTGGAAGCCCAATTGGGAAAACCACGAACACTTTCTATTACTGCAAAATTTTATTTACAATAGTGTTATCGGCTACTACTGAAAGATTGTTACTACTACTACTACTGAAATGAGGTTACGACCCCTTGGTTTATCAGCTACTACTGAAATGATGCTTCCACACCCTATTTGCTAGCTACTATTGGAAGCAGGCTACGACCCCATTGCAGGCACGTAGCCTGCCCTAGCACCACCCTAGCAACCTATAATATGTGTTAAACAGACTTCCAGATCTCTTTATATCTTTAAAATTGTCACTGTTTTCTCATTACTTCCGTGGTCTATATCTTCTGCTGCTGCTACACAGATCTGGACTACAAAGACTACCTCATCCAAGATTAAACTTCTGTATATATATCTGACTGTCTTGATATTGAAAATCGTATCCTTTTTGAGAATCGTGTCTTTTTGTTAATCATGTCCTTCCAAGGAGTAAATTGTCTTATTATCAATAATTAATCATCTTTATCTCCTCGTAAATTTCTGTTTATATTTTGCGAAATTATTTGCGTGATTTTGAACAGAAAATCCTTACGCAATTGCCTTTTTGCAACACATTCCTGCAATTGTGGGTTGTGGATTACGGGTGTGCATTTTGACTTTTCTCGAAAATTGCTTCCACATTTATCTTTACGCATTTACTTTTTCGAATTGTGGGTATGCATTTTAATTTTTTCTCGAAAGTGCTTTCACAATTGTCTTTCCGCAAAACTTCTTTTGCAATTTGCAGATTGCGGCTTCCTTTCGCATTGCAGATTGCAGATGTGCTTTCTAACTTTTTCGAAATGGGCTTCCGCAATTTTCTTTTTGCAACTCCTGTGAACCTTCGATTGCTTTGTGGAATCCTTCTCGTTTGTTGATTAGTTATCAAACACAACTTTCATTTTGACACTCCTGAATGTTATTTTCCATGCATATTTACTTTTCGGATTTTTTTTTTGTGGTCGATCTATTTTCTTGATACGATCTTAGCCTTTTAACCTCTGCTAAATAGGCTAACTGCAACTCTACAACTCTGCGTTGATTGATCAGAGGATCGATCAATCAAGCTCGATCGGACTTCGCCGAACTTTGTAACTTCACTTTGTTATTCTTTTGTCTTACATTGAGTTTGCCCTGCCATTATGTTTATAGATTATTTTTTTATCATTATTGAACTCCTTTAACATCAATGACAACTATATACAACAGTACATTTCCTAACCAAGGTATATGCCTTTACAAGAGAATTCTAGTATATTATAGGTTATCTTATATTTCTGTTTCATGTCTTTGCCTCAAACCTTTCATATAAACAAGTCTTCACAAACTCTCTACAGCAAGAGCTGAACTAATAGATTCCTTTCTCATATATTTCCGTTTAATAACCTTGCCCCAAAGACCTTTGTTATAAAAGTTCCAAATAACCTTTCACCCAAAGACCTTTGTTATAAAAGTTCCAAACACTTTTTGCAGCAAGAGCTAAACTGAAAATATGTATATTCTTGAAACACCAACCTCCTGCTTTCAGATTTGCCACCTTCTTCCATCTGATTAAGGTAATTCCTTTTAAATTTCCTCTTACCAATCTAAAGAAAATTGGAATATTGCCTTTTAATTTTTGTAAGGATGCCGATTCAGACTATGTGAATGGGCATCCAGTATATTGGGATGCTTTCTAATTGCTTTGACCACGATTAGCCTTCCTCCTAACAATCACTACACCGTTAAAAACCCCTTCTTCATTGTACAATCACTATTTTTCATACTCGTACGAATTAGGTTTCGTGATCAAATTTAAAGACTCAAGTCCTTTTATCTTACTCCATGACATTCATTGGAAATCTTGTATATTCTTAGTCCACCCAATTCAGTAGCAACGATGTTTTCTTCGTATTTATGTCCATACTTGTAGGCTTACAATAAATCCGAAAAATTTATTCGACACTTCTTAATTTTCTTGAGGATGCTTTCTCAGATATTAAAATGTCGTTAGCATTTAACAAATATTTACTCCTTTCACAACCCCTCTTATATCTTACATCCTTAAGCATTCTACTTATGCTTTTGATAGTAAGAGGAAAAGAGAGGGAGGGGAGGCAATTCACAACTCCTCATATATCTTACATCCTTAACCATTCTACTTATGCATTTGATAGTAAGAGGAAAAGAGAGGGAGGGGAGACAAAAACATGACAACAAAGAAGTTCCCTCCAACGCTAACCCATCATGCTTGTCAAACCATATCAACATTGTTTTTATTACCACCAAAGGCAACTCGTCCATTGCCAAACCATGACATCGTAGATTCATGACAATTAGAGAAGACTATGAATTGCATTAAAGGAATCTACATGAATGGCTAATATAGTAAGAAAAAAAGACAGCATTTCGAAGCTAGAGTTGGTGTGTTGTTTTCATTTTAAGTCGAGTACACAATTCATTGTTGATTATAGCTTCACACAAAGATGCAATGGAAGCTATCAGATATTAAGTTCAATGCCCAATCCTTACATCACAGGATGCACAAGGAAGAATATTGCAGATTTCAGAGTGGTACCAATGTTCATTATTTAATTGGTCATTGATATGTTGGGCTATGCGCAATATTCATTACTTATGAAGTGAATAGCAGCGAGCTAGTAAGGTGTAAAAAAAGCACTCCAATGAATAGAAAAGAGTAGCAGACAGCAGTGATTAGGCGCTTCAATAGAATAGCAACTTTGAGAAAAACTTTGCCAGCTGAAGCCATTACCGATCGAGATGGTGTAATAACAGAATATTCCTCAAGCATAAGGAAAATCAAAGCAATCTGCAAAGAGAAAAATTCTGCAAGGAGGAAGTATTTCTCTATTCAAGTGAACACCTTAGTAGAGGGAAGCATAACTATTTCGGGAAGCATGAAATTTAAATTTAATATTCAATACTATGTATTTTCATATTGAGTGGGGCATGGCGGTGATTAGTTATGTAGTTGGAGGATTAAATTAGCAGCAAACACAAATACATTTCCAGAAGTATGGCATATCGCTTCAAAGCAAACATCTGAGCGATAAGCAGCACCTCCAAGCAGATAGTTGCCACAAGATGAAGTACAATTGTTCTTAATTATATACATTATAATGAATGAATTTATCGGACGAAATACCCCTTAAATTGGGGAGGTATGGCTAGTGATGGTTTATGAACATTCAAATATGAATAATAACAACAATAATCTTAATCCTACATTAGCCAAGTGTAGGATGGCATATGCTCAGTCAACTATCCAGAGGAATGGGCGGGACTGACGGTTTCTTGGCCATATCTTGTCCTTGTGATCAAAATGGGATCGTATCCCCATGTGTCCACTAAAATTTAGATGGAAAATTGTTTGTTTGGTATTCGAACAAGACAGGTTAAAAGCCCAACTGGATAAAGGAGAATAGAAGGGCAAGCTGTAGATTTCACTTGGTATCCATTTTGTAGCGGAGCAGAAGGGGACAAGCATAAGTAGTAGTATCCTTTGTAGAGATGTATTTTAACATGCGCCATGAGAGCCAAAGTTGTGTGGAATTCTTTTTATCTTGGAAGTTAGGAAAGCAATCGTATTTTTTGCTGGACATTTTACGCAATATGTTTTCTTCAATGTAAATTTGGTTTTTCTGTGTCAATGTGTTTTTCGGGTAATGTATTGTAAACTCATCGTCTTAATGCCAACACAATGCGAGTTTGAGAATATACAAAAAAGATGTGAGAAGTATAAGCATAGTCTTGGGAACATGTATTTTGTCTCAAGGAACATGTATCACAATGGTAACCAGGTGAATTCTAATTACTAAACAATGGAGAACAGTCTCATTCATCATAAGAATTTTAATCAAGAAAAAATTATCTGTGTTGAATCTTGATGAATTGAGCAGGCCGTAGGATCTGTTACTCCCCAAAAGCCAAGGCATTTTGAGATCTCTTGTCAGCAGTATCATGTCAGCTAAGATGATATGGGGAGAGATTTAACAGCTGTCATTTGATCCTTATCGGTGTTCATCGACCGCAAATTATGTGGTGTGTTAGTTTATTTTTATTGGATGAGGGATGGGTTGCTTGTTGTTTTGGATAAATATTAGCTTTTTGGCCTGCTGTTTCAACAGCAAGAAGTTAGGGTTGTACTCATATCTCTGTTTGAGGTTTAGATGTGAGGATTAAAACAAGGTGCAAATCAGCCCTTTCATGTGAATGTCATTCCTCTGATATACCTTGAAAACGGATTATCCAAGCGGGAGATGATCATTATTTTTTCAGAAGACACTCTTTTCAGGGAAGTTGTTTCAAAGCTTTTATTTGTTCCCCCGAAGACTTATCTGGGCATGCCGGAGGAGATGGTAGAGAGTCTTGTGCCAACTCAGCTACCTACAGAAATCAGTTTGTTTCCAGTTTATGATATTGGTGAAAGGATGTTCATCAACTCCATCTGCAAAGCACCAGTGGCTTATGGATAATTTGTAAGATGCAATCCCATGTATTTGAAAGCTTCAATGCATGATCCCATGATTGAATGTTAATAGAAACCATTGGAAAACCAGCAATAAGGGAGGCCCATAACAACAGCACTGGGATCTTATTTGAAACAAACAGTAAATCAGTGTTAGCATATGTAACGATTAAATGAGCTCCTCTCTATTCCTGATTCAGGGCTGATTTAGTGGTTCATGGAAAGTCTGGAGTTCTAGGAGATTGCCAGCAAGATGACCCAGATTTGGTCTCCAAAGGTGTACCTTTAAAGTGACGAATGGCAATAAGATATTTCCAGCTTCGAATTTACTTCCGAGAAACACAAATTGGTGTAGCCTCTTGCTGATCATCTGTTGGGTTTTAGAGGATGCATCATTTGTTTATTTCCACTAAAAAGTACCACTGGTTGACCTGTTCTAATCAAATACTAGGGCCGCCTGTGTCTAATGAAGCCTAGGGCTGACTCATCTTCATTTTACAAATGACAAGTATCTATATTACCTGTTTGGGGTGACTTTTGATGTTTATTTGTGACGTGCTTTTTTAGAGCAACGGCACATCACTGGGGTGATTCAGGTTCTGTTTTGTCTGATGCCTGTGTATGTTGAAGGCAGACGTAGCATGGAAATTTTACCTTTCTGAGCAGGTTGCAATCATTTCGTGAGAATGACATTTGAAGAACCCTTTCAGCGTCCCAGCGGTTTTAGATTCCTCACTAACTCCTGAAGGCCCACCATTTTCTGCATATTTTACCTGTTGGAGCCTATTACAAGCAGATCATGACATCAAGAAAGAAGCTACATCATATTTTAGCAAGTTTTAGTTATAACAGTCTTTAAAATGCGCAAGAAGAAAGGTTTACCAGCAGTATATCCCTGAGGATGAAGTCATTCCAATTGATGAAGAACAGTGGTATAAACTGTAGATGCGAAAAGACAGGTCCCTTCTATATATTGTATAATGTGAGTTGTGATAGGTTGTGAAGGCAGCAGTTCGATCCTCAATTCAGCCATTGGATAAACTTCAATTTGTGAACTTACAAAAGGTCCAATATTGTATGCAGCAGCTAGCAACGCTTTCCAGAAGGTATATCTGCAGCAGCAATTGGGTAAGAGTGTTCCAAGAGTCAAACAAAAAGACCCTGGAGGAAAACTCCCAGCCTCAAAGGAGTCTAGTCAAGCTTATGAAGGACTAAGAATTTCAGGATTGAGCCAATCGAGGAGGGATGCCCCTCGTTGAAGGAGATGTTTACAGAACCTATGGTAGCATTTAAGGTAGTTGGCATATTCGCCAATGCATAATTGTGGAATTTTCAAGAGAGGTTTTCAACTTGAAAAGAAAGCCTGATCTTGTGGGTTGCTTGGCCAATAGCGATGTTTTTGTAGTCGAAAATCATTTTATTTCTGGATAGCCAAAGACCCGATGCAAAAAGCAGGATTTATCTCAAAACCAGCTTATTTCTGGATAGCCAAAGCCCCGAAGCACAAAGCGGGCAGAGCTTTAACACTGTGCACTGATTTAGAAGCAATCTACTAAAGTGTCTGTTCCATTTTTTTCTGATATTTAGACAAACTACTACTTAAAGAACTTCGGGCCACGCAGTTTCTGTATCAGGGCAATGAATAAATAGGTGGTCAATTGTCTCATTATTTCTCCTGCATTAATACAGCCCTGGATCATGCTAGTTTGAGGTTCGACCATTGTATGATATTATAGAGCAGTGATGATGATCTACAATGATGAATGGTAATTTGAATTTTGTTTTTCCCGTTTCCATTTTAATGACATTGATGACACTAAGATGAGTTGAGCATGATTATGACCGTATCTAAACAGCCTAAAACTTAGGCAAGTATTCATTTCATATGAAGTTGGTATTTGGACCAATGTAGAGCCACAAGTCCAGGTGTATCTAAACAGCCTAAAACTTAGGCAAGTATTCATTTCATATCAAGTTGGTATTTGGACCAATGGAGAGCCACAAGTCCAGTACATCGTGGAAGAATAAAACTGCTATTATTAGGTGTTTCCTATGAAACTCTAAATTTAAGATAGAATAAGATAATTTTATAAGATAGAAGAAGATAATTTTATTAATGTTCACAAATGAGTGAAGATAGGTGGTTATAAATAAAATCATGATATACAATGTAAATAAAAACAATTAAGAACACTGATATTGACACTGACCTTAATCTATAATTCAAAGTGTTTGGTTAAAATGATCACAAAGGATTTAACAAATGATTAAGAAACAAACATAGCATTTGCAACAATGGTTTGTTACCTTCACGTCTCCTAATCGCCATAAGAATGTACCATTTTTTGGAAACAATAAAAACATGCTGTATTTGCTTACAACAAAAATTATAGAAGCATGTGGTTTTGCTTGCACCAAATTCTTCTACCACAATCTTCAAAGCATGTTGTTTTTGCTTACAACAAAAATTATAGAAGCATGTGGTTTTGCTTGCACCAAATTCATCTACCACAATCATCAGGAAGCATTACATGGTGAACCGATTAATACTTGCACTGATATTGTTGATGATCAGAATATATGTATTAAGTAGTGTTTACAAGCTAAAACCCAAGGGCCACATCTTGTGTAGTGGTCAAGAAAGTGTTCATTTTACTCTTAAAACTCATGCAATAAAGAATTGATGATATTAGGAACATAGCTAGTCTCTCTACAACAAATCTAGTGGATCCCATTCTTGATCTCTATCTAGTTGCATATCAACCTCTCTTTGTACATTTGGTTTTCATTTATTTGCAACTTTTACTAGCCCTAGCATCGATATTGACAACAAACAGTGGGGTGTTTTGTGGCTTGCGAATGTAACGATCCTCAACTACATGCTTTGTAATTCTAAATTTTCATTGATTTTCAATGCATCAATTTAGGATCCCTAACCACGCCATCAAGATGAATGATATTGTGTTCATCAAACTACGTAGCGATCAAAACAAGAAGTCAACCTTCGGCACTTTCTTTTTTAAATATTAAAGAAAAATTTAAAGTTGTGATTATCAATTTTTTTGGACTATTTTCGTTAAATTTGATTATGTTAGGCTAATATACCTCTTTTAAAAATTGTCCATAAAACGTATGTATCTTATAAAGTGAAAATGAATAACAAAACACTATGACTTCTTAAACATGATGTTATAAATTATAATTTAACTCTAAATTTGTACATCTAAGTTTAAAAGGCCTCACATAGACACAACCCCGATGAGGAGACATGATTGTTTGAGTTAGGTGTTAAACAATAGGTCTAATGATGCATTAGGTTATATATATATATATTATAGTTGTGTACATTTTTGTTCAGACAAAAAAAATTGATATGTAAGTTTGGTGTGTTTAAGTAATTAGAAGGTCAAAGCATTTTTCTTTCATCATTGAAAATATAGTTGTAAATAATAATTTATTTTTTTAGAGATGCACAAAGTGTATGGTAGGGATTATAGAATTTATACACATGAATCAAACATTGTATTCAATTACAATGGATTGTGGGATTTGGTGGCAAAGGTTGAAATAAAACCAAAAGGACTGATATGACAACAAGACATTATAGGCAAAAATAAAGATGTCTTAATGTTGATCACTTGAGTGCTTCCTCACTTGAATAAAGAGATAGTTGTAGTAGAATAAGTGCTTCCTCACTTCAAGAGGGAGATGGATGCTCATAATGTGCATGAAGGATTGAATTTAATGTATGAGATGACATTTTATTAGGGTCTTGTAGTTAAGAAATCAATTGAAAGGCTTGAAGGGGAGTTCTTAACTAGTCACTTGACTAGGTTGAAGACCAATTGGTCAAAAGTATAGTGGAGTTGAAAGGTGATAAATTGGTTATCATCACTCTCAGTGGTTTAGTAAAATTTTATAAGGTGTTGATTGTAACTCTAAATATCACCATGAATACCACTATGCTCTCCTTAATTCTAGTGGAGTTGGAAAGCGAGGAATTGGTTGTCATCACTTTAACTAGTCTACATGAAGGGACTTTTGACAAGGATTTGGGTAAAAATTAAAAAAGGATAACAACAAAAAGGAAGAAGTGGTTCGATTAAGCATGGGAATGTGGTAGGAGTTCATCCCTAAAAGGGTTTTGCTAAAATTAATGAGAAGCATGCTAGTTGAAAAGGGATTGTAAGAAAATGAAGAGGGACAAATCTCAATAAGAAGACCCATGAGCACAATTCATGTAGGATAAGGATAGTTGTATAAGGTAGTTTGAATATCAGTATAGGGACAATAACAATTCCCTTCGTGAGTTTTGTAGGTTTTTTTTTAGAACAAATGAACATGAAGTTTGAAGACAATGGAGAGACTTATGACAGGGCTTTAAAGTAGAATAAAGGATGACAACAAAGAACAAGTGGTCCAACTATGAAAGGGAATGTGGTAGTTCATCTTAAAAGAGGTTTGCTAGTATTATTGTGGGAAAAAAGAAAAAAGATAATCCTCAAATAACAAGTCCCATGAAAGTAAGTTTATGGAGGATGGGGATAATTGTAACAAATTTATTTTTCATCTTTATGAGGAAAAGTAGTTGGAAAAGGTGTTTATCATGTGGAAATTTCAAAAATCCCATGTCATAAATTTCACCTAATTTACTTGAGGTTCCTTAGATCCATTTCATAGAACTTTCAATCTTATGGTTGAATTTGAAACACAAATTACAACTTTTTTTTCAACAAAAAAAACTAGTAACTTGATATTCTAGTTAGAATCAAAGTTAAAAAAAATTACAAAGGCACTCAACCGAAATAGTAAATGATCAATAGCAAGCTTCAAGTTTGAAATGCTTCCTATCCTACAAGCTAAACCAATAGTACAACCTATGAATCACAAGGGCTACTACTCACATAATGAGCCCAAATGCAAACATATTTAATATATAACAAAGGAGCTTGAAGATTTTAGGGAGAAGTCCAAAAATTATTCATAAGGTAGGGTCCCTTCTAGAAGATCAACAACTCGCTTAGATAAACTATCTTCCCGAGAGTTCAATTCACGATAAATGTGCTTGATTGAAAACCAACTAAAGTTTCCCAATAGTTGCATGGTTCAAAAACACCAATGCTCCAAAAGAGAAGTCTGGAGGGAAGAGACACCAATAGGCTAATCCACTATGATCCTGGAATCGCTAAAAATGTGAACATTTTGAAAACATTTAAGAGCAACGAATGATAATAAGCCCCAAAGAGCTAGTAATTCAACTCTTGAATTCGTCCCAAGACCACATCCCATCCTTAAAAGAAATATGTGATCTTTAGTAATCTTCATGACCATGCCCCCACCACACTACCCATCCTTAGAAGCACCATCAAAATAACCGATTGGAATTCCAACCACCGACACTGGTTCTTAAAGGTGATGAGGTTGATTGATAGATTGGTCCGATTGGAATTCCTTGAAATAACATAAAGTGTTGAGGCTCACCACAATGACATTCTGGACAATTTTAAAAAATCAGAGCATTCCTGGCTTTCCACAAGCCTCACATAACAAATAAGGGTAAAGTATGCTGCTAAGTGGTTCTTAATCCAACAAAATGGATTCCTTTCTAAAGAGGGAATATCCCATCTGCAGTACACTTTCAACCTCTGTGTAAACTCAACCCAAATACACTTGCAAAATGTACAATTAACAAACAAATGTTCCATGATTATCTTCAACCCTCCTGCATAATACACATAGAGTAGGTCTAACAAAACTTGTTTTGATAAGGTTGTCCCAAGTCAGTTTTCGTTTTTCCATGCACAATCAAATAAAACACTTAATCTTGAGAGGGAATGAACACTTCCATAACTGTTTGTACCACTATTTTGGATTTAGAGACATTGGAAGAGATAGTGATCACATTGTATGCCTCTTTTGTAGTCACCGATCTCGAGTTATGGTTCCGGGACCAAACCAACAAATCAACCTCTTCTCTAAGTCTAATACCAAGATGGAATCGTCCAACAATAAAAGTGGTCCACTCCATTGCTAAACTACATGTCAATCCGAGATCCAAAGCTATATACTTAACTTATGTCCAACCAAATAACTTGGCAAGGTCAAGAAATTACACATCAAAATATGTACTTGAAGTATAGAAAATTTATAGCCTTCAAGGCATAGTTTCCATCAACTAAATATGTACTTTAGTTACATCAGATTTCTTCTTAGCATGCTAAATCACATAACATATTAGCCAGATTGTCTCAATAAATCAACATCCATAAACAACCAATAAACCATATTAATAATGATAACCTAAGTTTGATTTTAATTTCTACAACATACAAATTTGGATTGCAACGATACCCTTCATATTACAACTTAAATGGAGATACAATACAAAAACACCTTGTCTCATCCCAATATGGTACAACATGCCCTTTTACCTAATTCAAGTGAAGCCCTCCAATTTTGACCAAACCTTAGCTAGGGCATTTATCACCAACAACAAATTCTAACCAACAATGCCACAACCCATCAAGAAATATCACCAATCTCTCGTAGTTGCAAAAAAGGATTCACAACAAGCTAGCATCACATAAACAAGTCCACGCTTGGACCTCCCACTTCCATTCCATAAGTTTTCAAGGAGATTCACAAGTTCACACCCATAATTCAACCATAGTGCTCCAAGTCTTCTTTACAATTTATCTGACACAAATACTAGCACACCAGGTCTTTACCTTAAGCCTTCAACTCTTGCATCACACAAACACTAAGACTAAAAGACAAATACACTAAGAAGATACAATGATATAGTGACTAAATTAAACAAATATACTCAAGTTCGTAAGCAACCTAATCAAAGCCACTAGAGTAGGCCCACATAAGGAGCACTCCTCTCCAAGGCATACACATGTCACAAGATGATTAACTCCACCTCCTAAGTGGTGTGCTCTCTAAGCTAAGGCTCAAAATGTTAAGTGCTATTGATGACACGGTTGCACACTCTCCAAGATAAGCTCCTAAGCTCCAACACACCTTCACATGTGTACTTGGTCCACAAAAACCTCTAATTTGTGCTCCCTCCAAGAAAGACTCCCTTAAGCCAAGTGCTCAACCTCCTAAAGTGTGCCACATGGTATTGGTGCTCCTAGGGATACCCACACTTCTTCCTAGTGCCTAGTGTTGCTCCATAAGATAGCTCCACAACCTATGTTAAGGATCCATTCCCCTCAACACATGTACCATGTAGAAGATGTTAATATGACAAGATAATTACCTTGTAAGAAGTGCACCTCCTCTAGTATATATCCTAGGGATACACATCCACCTACAACAATCCCTCCAAATGTCAATCAACCAAAATAGTCTATGATACAACAAGGGACTATGATTTCACCATGCACTCCACATCACATGAAACACAACTCTAGCATGGTGTAAGTACTTCTAGAGAAACCCAAATGTTAACTCCCTTTCTTTAAAAGGAAATTTTTTTCACCAACACAAGTGTTCTCCCTCTAACTCCCCACTAAACATGTGTAATGTCCCCTAGTTTTGACTTGGAATGTATTGAATCAAAATTATGTAAATGATGTAAATAGGCTAGTATGGATTCCTAGTGTGGAGCTCAAGCCCAAGGCCCTACTAGTGAATGGATATGTATACTACATCTTAATGCAATATGGACGACCCTTAGCATTCATCAGTAAGCTATCAGTAAGCAGTGGGGTAATAGGGATTTGGACAAGTTTATCTACAAGGAAGAAATGATGGCCATCCTACATGTAGTCGACACATGGTGACAATATCTCTTTTGGTAGTGTTTCAAATAGATCACCACAACTTGAATTGTTTTTTGGAAAAAATATTGCCATCCTCTAAGCAACATAAATCGGTCATCAAGATGCTTGGATATGATTACAATATCATCTACAAAAAGGGAAATGATAATGTTTTGGTACATGCTCTATCAAGGAAATATGAGGAAGAGGGATCCCTCTTTGACTTATCTTCTTAGGTACATGAATGGGTAGAAAAAACACAACAAGAATTGTTCATTAATGTTACTACATCTTAGCTCATCAAACAAATTAAGGAAGATCCCAACATTCACCAACCATCCAACACCCCTTCACCAAGTTTTGCAGCCCATATCATATTGTTCAAGGCATGTTTCAAGTGGCTTACAACTTATCACTCCAAGCAGACTCCAAGACCTACCCAATATTTCATGTTTTTTATTTGAAGAAGGGTATGGGTTAGAATTGCTAAGTTCAAACTCCATTACCATAAATCAATGCAAAAGGCTCCATTTGGATTCATCCCACAACCATTTTGGCCACACGAGAGCATTACCTACACCAATGCACAATCAAGGAAGCTATGCCCCGACGGAAGGATATGCAACAAGAGGATGCCTATTGGGAAACGTAAGCCCTTTTACAATAGTTTCCAATATCTAACCTAGAGGACAAGGCCACTTTTGAAGGGGGGGGATCATGTTAGGGTCCTACCCTAATCCCCTACTTTATCAATGTATAAGGCCACAAGTCCCATTAATTAGTTAGTGGGTAGTCTCTCAATGTAAAAGGGCTTTTCTTATTGAATAAAGGACCCTCGTTGATTGAATCTCATTGATAGCATGACCACAATTAGTTAGGACTTTGGATATTTAAGCTCCATAATAGATTAGTAAGTTATGTAACATGAGTCAAGAATTGTCATTGTATTTGGAGCTTTGCTCTCGTAGGTTTCCCCCTTGAAGTAGCAAGTGAACATAGATATATATTTAATTGTTCTCTCTTGTGTTTTTCTATCTTTTCTTTGAATTTTTGGGTTTAGATATATTACATTTAACCTCAATCGGGATTCCCCTAAAGTCAAAAGGTTATGTGGGCTCTTAACATCTAAAGCCTTACCAAAGTGAAATATATTCTTCAATCCTTAGTCTCTGATATTCTATGGATTTACAAACTTGCCTCGTCTTTCTAGGGCCATTTTTTCTCTCACTTCTCCTCGTCCATATGAAGCTAAAGGCATTTCTCATATTTTCATGAAGAATCCGTTTAGGGGTACATGCTAAGGAGTTATAATACATTGGGATTGCCTCTAACAAAACTTTTATTTGTGTTGTTCTTCCACCAAGAGAGATCCATTTGGTATACCGAGAGGAGTTAATGTCTTCAATTTTACTATATAGCCAAACCCAATCCCTAAATACATATTCATCTACCTTCAAATGAAACCCCAAATATTTGAAGCTCATGTGAAATTCTACTTCCTAAAATGAAAATATCTCCTTAATAGCAATCTATTTACCCAATTATGGAACATGCTAGAAGATTTATTGTCATCCACCTCCATCTTAATACCATTATGATATAATTTTATAACACATTGATAGATTAATCATGATGGCCCATAGACCCATCATTGAACAACACAACACCATTAACAAAAACATGAAGGTGGGTAAGATAAATGTTGTGTTCCATATTTATCCCTATGACTGCACCATTGGTGATCCATCAGATCTCAACTTGAGTGCATTAAAAGTTTTGTTTTAAAAGAATGCGTTCAACAGGTTAATTAATGGAACAACATTAACAGAAATTAAATGCTCAGAACAGAAATGAAAAACAACACTGATAAACGGATATAAAGAAGAAACACAGAATCAAAGAGTCACAAACAGAAGTTGATAACGGAGTTCACCCCCTCCACTGGGCTACGTCTCCGGGTCCCTCTCCAATGGGTACCGATCCAATTAATCTCTTTAAAAATGGTACAAAATGGTTCTGGAATCAACTTCAGCAACCGTAAACAGAATGATGTACAAAGTCTTTAAGACCTCTCTTCTGGAAATTACAATTAGCCTTCGAAAGGCAAAGAAAAGCTAAAATGTAATAGAGAATGTCGACTTCCACAGTAACAACATTTGGAGACTTCACAAGAAAACTCTCCTCAGAGAAATGATGCTCTATGCTCTAAGCAATCTGAATCCCCCTTCGCTCTGTCTCCCTCTAATGTGTCCAGAGTCCTCTATTTAAGAGTTCGGTGGGAGGATAAGTAGCGGATTCGCCTCCCCCTTTCATCACAGCTATTATCTTCTTTATTATCGTTACAACCATATGCTAAAAATGAACCATGCAATCCGTCAAATCACTGCACAAGCGTTATGTTACCACGACGTTCCATAGTCCCAAAACGTTGCAACCAACTCCCCGCACCTATGCTGACTCACAACACGTTGCAGTGACCACCACGCACATCTTGCAATTGGCTATGTCACATGTAACGTAACCGTTTGATGGCTCCACTAACTTCACAATGTCGCGGCATATCACTAACTTCACAAATGTCACAGCAACCAATATATACAGGTCGCAGCAAACGTGATATCTGTATCGCAGCAACCGCGATATATATATGTCGCAACAACCGTGACCGCGCGGGCTTTTCACGAACCATTCGATGTTCCACTCGATAGTGCGCAAACTGCGTAGCCCATACATAACTGCGCGGCTTATGCACAACTGTGCGGCCCATGCGATAAGCTGCGCGGCCCCATGCAATGACTGCACACCATGTGGTAACTGCGCGCCATGCGATAACTGCGCCGGCTGTTCACATCTTAACCGCCAAGCTTAGTCCTCGCACCATGTTTAGCATATGAGTTAAAAACATATGTATGGTCTTTGAACCATAGATTAATACCCATTGTACCATATTGGATCAGTGTAATTTTTGAAGATGAATAATCCACCGGATCAATTGGATTTCTCATGAATCAAGAATCTATTTAACCCTTCAATAACCAATAAAAAAGTAGAAGAGAGAGGGGCAACCCTACTTCAATCCTTTAGACAGATAGAAGAAAGACGTGGAAGAACCACTAATGAGCAATGAAAAGGAAACACAAGAGTAGCAACCTTCCACCCAATTAAGAGAATCACAACATAATCCTGCGTGCAATACCGCCATTCTTATATAGAACCAATTTACTTTATTATATGCCTTAGTCGATAAATCCAATTTAATGATGAAGGAGTGCATTTCCTTACCTTTATTGAATGTAGGTTTTCATGAGAAATACCTATGCCTTCATGGATTTGTTTATCATTCAAAAACCCAAACTGATCACTTGGGACAGTTGAGGATATCATTGGTTTAAGTATTATCGCTATGCCCTTGGGAGAAACCTTGTATGTAATGTTACATGGTGATATTGGTCTAAAATCATTAAAGGATTCTAGAACATCCTTTTTGTCGATCATGGTCAAGAAGGCAGTGTTTATGGCACCTAGAACCTTCCCAACTTTCCTATATTCTTCAACCACCAGCAACATATCATTCCCTAATAACTCAAAGAATCCAACACATAATTTGGTGGCCATCCATTTAACCGAATGTTCTTGTACTCTTGAAACGAGTCAATCACTCTGTCAAGTTATACAAAACAAATCTTAGTTATAAGGTCCAAAATTTGTTCATAATTTACAAAACTAGCGAAAAAGGAAACAATCTCCACAATGTCAACACTCTTATTGGTTCCATAACTTATGAACGTGACATGTTCCTGCCTCAACTATGTCCCAAACCTTGTTTTCAAACCATCTCTAGTGGATATACTCCATATTGTGTCGATATTCTTTGTTGGCTTCTTTTCTGTTGAACTAGGTTTATACTTCCCTTTATGTCAACAAAGCACAAGACATTATACTCTGTCCGAAACACTCACGACACAAGTGAGGTCTCACCCGAGATATTTATGGAAACTACCAGAATCAAGTTTCTACAGTTATGGAATGAGATTTCCTTACCACAACATCATCAAGCCACTTAACTAAAACCTAGGAATGGACTTTCAACCTGATACATACATAAGAGAATAAAGCATATTGATATGTAGACACACATATATAACATGTAAAATATATAGATTCTAACACATATTAATCGACATTCCACACTATTATACCATTAAATGTTCGACAAACTTATAAAAGTTCATTCACAACAAACATAGATATCAAAGACACAAAGACACATATTTAACGTGGAAACCCATATGGGGAAAAACACAAAGGCGATCTTCATCTAGCATGTGTAATACTTTAAACGCCTTTGGTCTGTGCACATAGCTAGTAGACTCCTCTCTAGATATTCTTTATAATCGATGATGTTTTTATTCTTCTCATGCTCTCATGTCTAGGTGTTTGTCTTCATCTCAGTCTCTTAAGGTATGGTCTCTCTTCCTTAGTACCCTCCTCTCTCTGGTCTAGTTGTCCACACACAACTTGGATCGACCTTATATGTTTTTTACAATTCTTGTTTTACTGGTCACTGACTGGTTCTTAATTATCAGTCAACAAGTTGTTCTACAAACTCAAAACATCACATTACATTAATATAGGCACTATCGACCCAATTTATAGTCATACTTTATTCCCAAAATAGACTATTAGTCTAACTTAACTAACTCTTATAAAAAATGAGGTCAAACTTCTGGTTTCAACATGCTCTTCTCCTCTTTTGTCATAATCTTTTTCGTTGCGGCATTTGCTCGTCTTACGACCATAATCTTCTTTTTTTTGAACAAAATTCTGCTATCTTTTCCTAGGGCCAACATGACCCCAAGACTCACCTGTGGCTCGTCTCGAGCCACTTCAGTCCGAAATTTTTGTCGGGTTGATTTTACTCTAAAACTCCTGACACATTTTCATTACTACTTCTGCTTCTTGTTACACATCTTCATGTACTTTCTGCATTTGTTCCACAAGTTTGGAACTTATATGTTCCGAAGTTGTTATGTCACACCCTTTCATGGATCGATTGGATTGTTCCTATAACCTTCTCTGCTTCAATATGGAGCGTTGCGACACTGTCTATTCGTTGCTACGGTTGTATCCATAAGTTAGAAACTCACTGCTGTAATATTTTAAAATCAACAGCCTTTCTCATCTTTTCTACTGGCGACAATTTTTTCAATTTGGTCCTTAGCTTACTAAAATTCACTTCAACAGTAGTTTCTCTGTTACTTGTTCCAACTATGTATCATCCATCAAGGATTCTCATGACCGAGAAACATGTACATATGCTTTGGCACAAAGTGCCTCGACCTCCTGAATCTTCTGCGCAGTTTTAGTCATTGCCTTCCGTTGAGCTTCCAGTACCTTAGGGGGTGTACTAAGAGTCAGCTTTGTTTCTAGCTTTGCGACTCATTTGCAGAGGTTAACAACTACCTCCCCAAGTCGAAAAATTCGAGCCTCTGGAAGCATCTTAGTTGTAATTCTCTCTTTAGAGAATTAATTGCAAGTAAGTGCGATAGCTTGCTCCAACCTCTACCTATCGTCCTGTCAGGTTTTTGCTTGATGCTATGTCTCTTGGACTTTATTTTTAAGCGATGCGATGGTATATTCTTAGAGTGATTGAGCATGCTCTCTTGTCTTCAACTCCTCTACTGCAACTTGTTGAATACTATGCAGTAGATACATCGAAACTACATAAAAGACAAGACTCACATGACCAATATCCTTGATTATGACATTATGTTATGGTGTACCTAAGTCAAGTGCCTTATAAATCACTTAAGTATTTCTATGTGGAGGCGTCGAAGGTACCTCGATAGGTCATTCCTCAAATGGGCTAGCTTCTTCATGAGATATAACTTGATACGGTTCCCGCACGACCGCTACTCGAAATTATTTTACTGCGACACAAAGAGCCTGCAATAATTCTGTAATGCCACTAAGCAATTCAGTATGTCGTTCATCAATTTGGACAAGTTTCATTCACCAATTCCTCCATTCTATCTGAAATGAGATTGTAGTCATCGTTTGTAATACCAACAATTCTAGGTGATTTCTCGGCCTTCTACTTCTTATGACTATTCTTTGATTCTTTAGATGTTTTTCTCTTATCCCCCAGGTCTGGATCAGTCAAGGTATCACTGGATTCTTCTTTGCTTTCATAAGGGGATCTTCCTGGTATTTCTTCTCCTTGTCGATCTCCACCTTGATTTCCTGATGTTCCATCCTGTCGTGGGTTAGTTTCAACATATAGTTGTTCACTTGCAACAAGTTGTCTCCATTCTTTGGACCAGTCTTGAACAATTGTTTCAATATTTTTAGCTGATAGCTAAAACTGAGTAGCCAACCATTGATGTTCAAGGTCTTACCGCGGTTATAGGAATATGTGGTGAGCCCCGACCGAAAATTTGATAATGTGGTGGAACTGATGTGCAGTATCTGCCTCAATCCTTTCCTGCTTCCCAATGTGATACCTTAGTGCATCACCATGTAAGTAAAATTCAACATTGTTATCCCTCTATCGATGTATATTTTCCTTGTCATACCAGAGGTTCTAGTATCTCACCCCTCGACATGGAGCAGTCACATCCACCCCTTGGTAGTGCAGTGGATCGACCCATGCAACAAATGAGATCAAAATTAAAATCCATGAATAATTAAAAGGATTACCTTTCTCTTTAGCATCGTTGGAATCTGCTATCAATTCATTCAATAAGTAGGTCTACAAGTTCATCTGTATGCTGACATCACACTGCTCTGCCGCGACAATCATTCTAGTGGTACACTAGTTTGGTCTCATCTTGCTCAGCAGTTTGCTTGATAATAATTTTGCAGTGAACCGAACAACAATGTTATTGATAGAGGAAATGGAGAAGCCTCTCTTATCTCTGGACAAGTTATATTTCTATTTCATCAGGTTGACAAGGCCCGAATCCTATTCCTTTCTAGTGAATAAGGGCATTAGGTCAACCATTGCAAGAGGAAGTCCTGTTATTGACGCTATTAGGTCAACATCCACTGAAATTTGTCTATCTAGCTAGAGGCATCCTCCATGGAAACATACCAATAGTTTTTTGACGCTTGTATTTACATGTGGAGTGCGGCAAAAATGTGGCATGTGCATCAACAACAATAGTCTTGACTTGTGTAGTCCTCTTTCCCACTCCATTAGAACCAAGTGAATAGGTCCATCTTCAGTCTCTTGCACAATGGTTATGTACCACGACATGTCAAGTTTAGGGAACTTTTGCAAATCATGGTCTATGAATCCCATCTTCTTCAAGTTCAATAGAATGTCTGTCGTCACATCGACTCCTTTTGGGATGGATGGATTGACCAACAGATATTTGACATTCTTAATAATAGTAACATGAGGTGCCTCATCAATCCTTGGCAAAATATAACCGGGAAACATGGTTGCCGACCCAGATCCTGATGCTTCAACATTGTGGGGATATTTTGTTCTTTTTTTTATGAGCAATTCCGCAGCTAGTCCATTTATTTCTTAATGGGTCAACCAACGTCGGTCGTGAGATAACTTATGGATCCTCTTCAATAATAGGCACGGGGGGAGGAATAATACTGGTGCTTGACACATGTATTTCCATAATAGTCAGATGGCTTCAGCTTCAAAGTATTTGTAGACAGAGAGTTTGGCTCAAGAAGTTAGTCAGTTGGTTGCAAATGAATGAAAAACTTCGGTGCGAAGATGAAATAGGTTTACAGATGCGAGAAGTTGTTCGCTTACGTGGGTCTGCAATAAATGGAGAAGGTGGCGGTTAATTCTGTCACATAGAGCAATTTTTCCAATCATTTCAATAAAATCCACCAATCAAACCATCACTTCATTTATCCGGACAACATGTAGTTATTGTGCATTATTAGCAGATGTGACAAAAAAAGATGCCGCTGAAATCTCCCATTACCTCAAATTAACTGTTACCCAACTATCATTTGCAACAAAAGTTCATTGTGCAATGAAATTTTCTTGCGACATAAATTCTGTTGCGACAGACATATAGTCTGGGATAACATTCTACACTTGTGACAAAATAATAAATTTGCGATTTTTTTTCCATTCGACCGAAGTGCGGCTATCCTAATAAGGATTTAACCGAATCCCATTTACCAACCACCTTGAAGGGTGTACCATCTATCTTCTCTAAATGTATTGCACCTCCTTCAGTGATAGGGATGACAACATATGGTCTCAACGAATGTGTCTGGAACTTGCGAGGATACTTCAAAAATTTACTGTCATATAGGAGGACAAGATATTCGATATGAAAATGCTTAAACTTAATGTGACGGTCGTGAAAATATTTCTTCCGCTCCTTCTCAACATGCTGATGATAGCCTGCAACAAAGCGATATTCTTGCAACTATACCAGCTGCGACAATCTTTCTTCTACGGCACCAACATCTGTCATCTCAGTAATTGCAGCTATCCTGAGACTAGTACAATATATTCTAGTGGCATGACTACTTCTTGTCCATAAAATAATCTAAACGAAGTTTGTCCTGTCAACTTTTGCAGGTTGCGCAATAGTACCATAATACCGTAGGTATCTTATGATCCCAATCATCCCTCTAAACAATACATATTTTTGTCAATGCATTCTCTAAGATCTTATTAAATGCTTTGACATCACCATTTTCTTGTGGGTGATATGGCGTTGTCTTTCGATGTTGAATCTAAAATTCATCAATTAATTTGTCAATAAATTGATTCACAAAATGTGTACCTTAATCACTTACAAAATTTGTGGACATTCAAATTAGGTCACAACATTGTCAAATAAAAATCTTGCAACAGCCGCAATGGTACAATCCTTTACTGGTGTTGATTCATCCCATATGGTTAAGTAGTCTATCATAGTGATTATATAATCTGCACTCGTTCGTTTTCTTGGTGGATTAATAGGACCTACAAAGTCAACCACCCATTTATCAAATGCATGCAAAGTTATTTGTGGTACCAGCGGCATCTCATATCGTCGCGATGGTTTTCCAATTCTTTGAGAAACATCACATCTGCAACAATAATCTCTAGTGTCTGCATGCATCATTATGCCACCATAATCATTCCCATAATATCTTACGCAGTGTCGCTTTTCCTGCATAGTGACCTCTCGCGACACCAACATGTGCTTCATTTAATACCATCGGTCACTCATGTTCCAAAACACATCAATGAAGTATTTCATCTTGTCCCATCTTATATAATTACCCAACTATCAATTGGAAATCTACAACTTTTACAATTAATTACTTCTTCCGTGTTGTACTAAATCCTTCTGGTGCATATCCGATAGTTAAGAGATGTACAATATCTATGTAGTGACCATCAATCATCTTAACTACAAAAAATTGTGCGTTAGGAATATTATTGTCAATATTAACAGGATCTTCTCCACTTTTTAACCTCAATAGATTGCCCAATCCTGAATTTAGTCAACCTAGTTTGACAATAATCTCAATGTCAAAGTCTTGGAATAGGAGAAGCCAACGACATATCTCCCCCCCCTAATACTGGCTTATTGACTAAATAATTCAATGTAGAATGATCTGTATACATCTTGAAGTTTCCTCCCAACAAATAATGTCGAAACTGTTGGAGAGCATATACCATAGCAAGTCCTTCTCTTTCGATAGTGGTATAGTTATTTTCCGTCGCCGAAAATTTTATACTAGAAAATGCAATAGGGTGATCAATATAACCCTCACATGAATGTGCAAGTACAATGGCAAGCGTGACAAATGACCCATCAACATGTACATGAAATTATTTTTGCGAGTTTGGAAATACCAATATAGGTGATGTAACCATCATATTTTTAAGAACATCCAAACTCTCTTGACATTGCTCATTCCATTGAAATTTCACATCTTTCTTCAACAAATTTTCCATAAGAGTTTTAACCTCTACATATCCTCTGATAAATTTTCTATAATACCATGTATGTCCCAAAGTAGTTATCAACTATTTGATTGTCGAGGGTGGCGGTAGGTCGATAATAATCACAATCTTGGCAGGGTCCATCAATATTCCGCCTCGACAAACCACATGACCCAACAAAATGCCAAATGGGGCACACAAAATGCACTTTTTTAAATTAAGAAAAATATGGAACTGTCTACACGAGTCGAGCATCATTTTGAGGCTCTAAATGTGATCTTTTACTAGCCCATATATTGTCTAGTCATCAAAGTATACTTCAAGAAATTTATGGATGAAGTCTTTAAAAGCAGCTATGACTATTCTAGAAAAAATAGAAGGATCATTCTTGAGACCAATGGGCATTACCGTGTACTGGAAGCAGCCTCATTCTGTCGTAAAGGACATTTTGTACCTTTTGATGTTTGGAAAAATTCCTATGTACCGACAATAGGGATTCTCCTTGATAAACAATCCCACTTAGATCGTCCACCGTTTGGTGTGGGGAATCCATCCGGTTAACGGTCCGACTACCGTAGATTAAGGTGTTTAAATATTTACCGGTTACGATCCTGTCCACCATTTATTTAATTTCCTTTTTAAAGATGAGATGCAAGTGCCTAAATGCATATTATTGATAAGCAAAAACCTCACAAGTGATGCACAGGTTCTTACCTCTCGTCTTACCGTTCCCGCCTTCTCAATTATTCTTCTAAACCTAAGGTTAAGCTAATCTATCCTATTCTAAATTACCCTATCCCCACAAGGAGCAAATTTAAAGTTAGAGCAATGTACTGTAACTATTCATATTAATCTCACAGATAACTGTTTCAATTTCATAAGCATATTTACAACATAAATAATATCAAAGGTAGCTTTGACATAATAAAGCATTCATTTCTCATTTCATACACATACATTTATATGGAAAGCAAAATCATTCATCACCAAAAAGTAATTCAGAATAGTTATAACGATCTCACAGTTGCATGGAAAGCAGAAGAAGTAATTCCACATTGTGACTTCTAAACATTACAAGAAAATTACTGTGTAACCTTTCCCAGCAAAAACAAGTCCTTTATTAGTAGAAAACTAGTTCTCTTACAAATAGTCCAACCCTTCTTTGTGCTAGCGAAAAGTATTTTTTTTTATTCTCTTCCTACCTCTATTTATATTACAATCAGATTCATCATCTAGTGACTCTTCGTTGACCCTAACTCTAGAAATTTCCAAAATTTGTCTTTTAGTGCTTTACATGGGAAAATACAAAAGGTTCTATAAGAGACAAAATTTAGGTGGGCCCTGCCATGTTGGAGACAAATGTTTCCCACGTGCTATCCTCCTCAGTAATGGATTTGTATTTAATTGGCTCCAGTACTCGAAAGATCACTTCATGTATTGACAGCTGCGTCTCCATGCATGCCACTTCTTAGTCATTTTTAAAATCCCTTGTTTCTCTGTCTATTTCACGTTCTTCTTAATGGGATAATATGACTGGGTGAAAAATACACCTATGATACATAAATATAAAAATGAGAAGTGTATTAGTAAGACGAGGTATTCACTTAGTGAAACCATTCCATAGCACGTTCGTTCGTGGCATATGAAACAATACCCCTATTTTCAAAAAATATTGAAAAATACCTCCCAAAATCATTTTTTTAACCCCCTCCCAATATGCCTTCCCAATTTAAAAAAACCCCTATTTTCACTGTATATTGCATGTATCAATTTTTTCATTTACATTTTTAATACCCCTTTAGATTTCTACCTAGTATATTGACATGATACTCAACATTCATTCTTTTCCCTCACCATGCAAATTAATTATTCATAAGTTTGTAGGGTTCCTTAACAATGAACTAAGGCTAATCCCTCTATGGTATTTCTCCTTTTTGTTCAATAAAATGAATTTTATGACCCCCCCCACACAAAGATATGCACTCCTCTCCTTGATCTATGGGATATGAGACCTTCTCAAGAGACTAGCCACCCCTTGTTGAAATACCTAGCACATGATACTGATGGAAACAAGGAGAACAAGAGAAGAAAATAATAATCCTCCTCATTTATGATGATGCACTTCGAGTGGACATGCATGGACCATGAAGACTATGAGTAAATGACCCATATTTGCCTCTCAGTTTTCGGGTATAATCCACTATGGCCTTTGCCATAGGGTGTTCACTATTAGCCTGCATGATAGTATGTTAGTAGAAATTTTGAGTTCCTTACTTCTTCTACAACAAAACCTTACTATTTAGTATTTTTCTTTGACCATAAGATTAATGGACTACGATCAATCCTCTCTAAGTTGTATTTAGAAAAATCAAACAAGCTTAGACAAGTGTAAGTCTTATATTAGTTGTGTGACCATCCACATGAAATAGTATTACAGTGACATTCTTAAAAAAATGGATTCTCAATAATCCAAGCCTAAACTTTAATTCACTTCTTTATTCAATAGATTATGGAGATCACATACCTCGGACATTTTGGAACAGCCTAAAGAACAACCTATCCTGTCACCTAAAACCTTGCAATTTTGCTTCAAGTCACCCTAAATCCTAATGATTACCTAGAAGGCCGATTTCTATCACCCAGTACTACCATGCCTACGCTCCTTGGTAATCTAGTTTGTGTAACAGATGTCAAACAATGTGTTTAGCTAACAATGCCTAAAATGAAGAACATAACATTTGCAGGACATAAGGACTTTCTTAAAGAACTTAAATAAAGTTTTTAAGAGGACCCCCCGCCACACACACACACATTGTGAGCCATGCTGTTAATTTGAAAATAAAATTCAACTGAACATATTATTATCTAGACTCACATCATCTTCTTCATCCACTGTCATGTCATGCCCATGCCGTATATGACGATAAAGTAAACTTAACAGTCTAACAATAGTGTCCACTGGGGCTAGATGTAAAGTATTCCTTGAATATGCAGACGTGATTTCATTTGCAAGAAGTTTTATTTCAGAAAGAGGAATCCATGCACCCTCCTCTTCACCTTCATCTTCTCCAGGAATTTCTGCTCTCTCAAGATAATCATCCAACATTTCACAGAAACCTGCAATAGTGCCATCTGCAAATATAACATTGCAACCCATGATCCAAATGTTAACAAGTGGACAGGAAAACAATGAAATTTTAATAAAACCATGTTTCATTATAGCAAACCTTGATGATCACGAACTTCCGACTTGCCCCTATCTACCACTTCTCCAATTGTGTCTTTTCTTATCATTCCGGACTTTCTTGCAGACATGGGTGTTTGCATGTTCTGAAATTCATAATCACTTTCAAAAATTTAGAAGCAAAACATCCTATTCATCACAAATTTTCTTGCCACAAAGAACTCTATAGCTAATTACTACAAGAATTATCACCTTCATTACTTATCACTATATTTCACTATTTCTATTACTCTGTTAATTTAATTATATTTTATGCCATCTTACAAGTATTTGCAGGTGTTCATGTATGCCTCAAACACAAAAATATTTACCTACTATGATAAAGTCTATAATATCCTTGACCTTGGCTAAGACTAATCAGAAAAGAAACATTACGAAAGAAGACTGAAATAATTTCAAAATGAAGCCATTGTAATGAACCATTAAATCTCCACTACGAAGCTCAAGTTGATCATGGTGAGCAAAAACCTGCATGATTTTCAATTACAACTAAAGGATGTATTCTTACATTTTTTGGACTTCCTCTAGATTCAATAGTAACATTAAACATGGGCATAAAAGTTTATGCAAAAGATAATATTGATAAAACTACTGAATTGTACAATTCCTAATGGTAATAAAATTAGACATACAAAACAATCCAAAATCTGTTGGTCATAGAAGCAACTTCTTCAATATAGAAACATCTTAGACATCTTCCAACCTCATGCACCTCAGTCAACTGGTTGCATTATTTTAGACTGATGTCTTTTAATAACAAAGTCTGGAGAAAAATTGTAAACTACAAACATGTAGTTTAGATCAAAGAAAACACAAACATACCAAGGAGGTCCCCTCTTGAAGATTTGATGAAGCCCCTTTTGAAATGTTATGTGATTGAATGCCCTCGTGAGAATTTTCTTGAGAAGAACTTTTCTCAGAAGACAAATTGCGCCAACCACGCTCTTTGACTGGCCCTGTGATGCTTGGAAAATATTGTATTGAATAAGCAATAAACAACTTGATAAAACAAAGACTGCTCCTACAATTATAGTTTGACGAGTCATAAGATAAGTGTTTGGGGCTAAACCATGGTCCATGTATAAGCTTAAACAACAAATAGAGAAAAGAAACTGAAAAACATCTAAGAATTGGCATTCGTCAGTCAAGTAAAAAGCATCACCCAAACTTTTCTTTATATACCTCTAAAACAACATACAGAAGCTATAACAACTACGGTCAAAGGTCGAAGAAATAATATTGATGTTCACAATGACAAAAATATGCCAAAGGTCACAACTTCTCTATTTGTAATATCTTACTGCAAATTTTACCCAATGAACATTTTGTCTTCTTCCCTGTTGACCCACTCTTTATTTTCATGTAACAATTTCAAACAATAGGCCTATCTAATTCAGTATATGCATGTCAACTTGGACACTGTATCTGAATCCATGCATATTATAGAAACTATTACACCATTCTCCAAATTGCTACAAATACAAAAGTCATCCTGATGTGTCCAACATTCAAATCTGAGACACTCATCGAATACAAGTGTACAGGACAAGGCCTGAATCATTCCAACATTGAATACAAGTGTACACACTCAGGATGATCTAAATCTAGATTCTCAAGGGTACAAGACAAGGCCTGAATCATTCCAACATCTTTTAGTGTTTTTGACACTTCTGTTGAGATATTTGATCCTGAAGGTGAGCGTGCTACAAGAACATCATTTATTAGATATATTAATGCATTTATTTGGCTTTATGGAGTGCACATGCTAGACTAGCTTCAGCTTGTTGGATTCTGGCAAATGTTAGACTAGCTTCAGTGGACCCAGAAGCACTACGTGCAGGAAGATTGAAATAAGAGCTTGAATTAGTAGTAGGATTAAGGACATTTTGATGGTGATCCAAAGCAATTGGTAGGGCACTTGTAGAGGGTGTAGCAGACGTGGATGGCTCATTTTGTGTGTTGAAGACGGGCTGTTCTACAACTACAGTTCTCTTGGCCCTCTTATTCTTTCTGCAACCCCCACCAATAGGTACAATCCTTAGAGTTCCTCCTTTGGTCCAGTACCTTCTGCAGGTCTTGCAGTAATGACGAGGTTGTGATAAACTATAGTTGTTGTAGTAGCAGAACTTGGTGTTGGTGGACTCGCATCTAGGGCATTTCAGGGATTGTTCAGGCTGAGGTTTCAGCCTTCTCTCAAGCAATGGATGTGAACATGAAAGTAGGTCTTCACCACTTGGCCTAAACCCTCTTTCCTACATCATGCCCTGGAGAACAAAACCAAACCCCAGATGGATTATCAAATGGGCTCAAATTTAACAACAACACTAACATCAAATATCTATGAGCTAGAAGACACAAGAAAAACATATCACATAACAAAAATCAGCACAATGTTTAAACAAATCTAACTGGAAACCAAAAAACCAATTACCCTCTACAAGACTCAATAAAACCCTAAAATATCTTTTCAAATAATGTTGCAAAACCACTTACCAACTTAAACAACACTACCTTAAAACCTAAGATCAGAAACCCAATTAATGTAAGATAATAATAAAAAAACGTTCAGTTAAACAACACACAATCACAGATCAAATTTTACTATCAAACTATTTTCACCAAAATCAAAATCTGCTCTTAACCAAATTCCTCAGCACTCTTCAATTTTTCTGCTGAAACCAACACTCTACAAATTTTCTGCTAGAACCTACTCTCAAATCTCAATACATGTACTCAAAGTCAATAGAACAAGTTACAATCATGATCAACTATGATACATATACTTACAAAATTCCAATCTTTCCAGACTCAAAACTATTCCAAAACAGCCATGATACATAAATTTACAAAATTTCAATCTTTCTAGATTCAAAACTAATTCAAAATGCACAATAGGTATGATACATATTTGACAAAAGCCAACACAAACACTGCATATAATTGAAAATAATCCCCACGCAGACAAAATCATGAACAAAACTACAAGCAAAAACCAGATAAACAATCATTGACATGTATGTGTATATACCTGTGTCCAATTGGTGGAATCCACGCAGATTTGAACAGGGCTAAGCATCATTGTTCTGTAAACCAAGTACTCTAAACTCACCTACTTCTCCACAACCACACTACTGCAAATTATGATCAACAAATACCAGCTTTATAATCTCAAATAAAGACCACTCAAAACACAGAAATTGCAAAGGAAAAGAACAAAAGAAATGATGGAGGCGACTGGGGTGGAACCCGTGACTGTTGAGCAGCAGCAGCAAAGAAATGATTTTTTTCTGATTTTTTCTGGGTGCACAGAAGTTGAATTTGCTTCTTGCCACATTGAAGAATGCAAGCAACAACACTGAGATGGCTCATGGGACTTGGAGGTCAAACCATTCATACATGGAAAGAAATTAAACAAGATTTTCACCAAAAGTACCAAGACTATTGAAACTCTAAATACCTTTGGGAGGATAATTCATGATGTAACAACGAAAAAATGAATATCTAGAAGATTGTGTAGAAATATTTCAATATAATTTGCAAAGATCTAGACATAATAATTTGGACAAAGAAACTCATAGAAAAATTATGATTAGAGGATTAAAATATGAATATAGTGTTGAAGGTGAGTTGTCATTGATGTCAACAAGAGAGATCTATGTCAATAATATCAAGCAAAGTAGCATTACAGTTTTTAGAAGTAAACTGATGATGTGGTAGAAGAATCATTTGATGACAAAGATGTGGATGCTGAAAAGGAAGTGTACAAGATTAGCAGTGCTAATGAAGATAATATGACCACTATCAAAATTTGGTTTTTACAATCAACCGTGACAAGATCAGACCTTGCAATCAACTGTATTCTATATGGAAATAAGGAGTTCAATAACTGGAATATTTAGGTATTATTGTCAAGAAGCAATGATTGTCTAAATAATTTCAACATTAGAATATTGATCCATTACTAGAAGAGAATGAAATGACTACAGGAAACAAGATTTGGTACTACTGAAATCAAAGAGACATAACTATAGGAAATCAAAGTTTTGCTAATCGCATAGTGTGGACAAGACTCACTCTAACTACCAAAATATGCTACTCTAGTAATTTGCCAATGTTAAATATGCATGCTCCAACTACCAGAATTGCAGAGGTATGTTTGAACTATCAGAAGCATTGGATATGAGATATTGGCATTGACAAGTTTTGATTGTTCCACCTCAAGTAAAGATGACCCTGCTCATCATGTGAAAAGGTTCTAGTGGTATCACCATGGTCAGTCCACATGATATTCTTCTTCAATGATCAAAGCATTGGTTATTTGGATTATAAAAATGATGTATGAGTATGTATATCCATTTGAGATAGGATGATAAAAGTTTGAACCAAAACAACATTGAAATCCCATTGTCAAAATAAGAAGAAGATTGATGTAATGGAAGTCGACATAATGAGATTGGTTTTGAGCTTGCCAAGTAAAAGGACCAAGTCAATTGATATTACAATTGATCTATAAATATGATCAATTGATTTGGATATTGGGCATGGATTTTGGGGACCAATTGCTCATTGATCTAAAAGAAGGTGAGGAAGAGGAATATCATTAGACTTTGAAATTGTGTGATGTGCTCGGGTTTACAGTGGGTTTACACTTTGTGACATATTGTAGGTGTATTCAATGAAAGAGAGGGCGTGTGAGATCTATTGCAAGATTTGCTCATGAGATAAATGAAGGGTACGATCTAGAGTTTGGACTTACCCTCAGACCTAGACAAAATGTAGATTGATTCCATATTTGAGAACTATTAACAGGTCAAGATATTGTTAATGAATGATCATCTCTTGAGTTGGCATAAGAACAAGTGAAATGTGTACAAATCTTGTAAAGATCACAGTATAGATCTGGGGTAGATATAGCCCCATAGTAGACATCTGTTGAAGGCCCTATGAAGTTCATAGTACATGTCTTGTGAAAATTAATGTAGACCTTTAACTAAACCCATTTATTGTACACCTGTGAGGTATGCAACATTTTTACCTAAATCATTACGCCTTACAAATTGAGAGCTATGAAGTATAAACTCTTACTAGCATAAAGCAAACAGTGGAATAGAAAACAATAGAATACCATACCTGCCAGTCACCACCCATGCGTACATTTTGCTCTGCCGGGGACTGCAGACAATGGTGTATAGTATGTATGGACCCCACCCAGCTAAAGCAAGCGATGCCTTTTTGAAAATAAAGTTTCATCCCATTACACAGCTCTCCAAATAGGTGCTGCTAAAACTATTAACAGTGATAAATATGGTATGAAATTTGACTAACCACATTGGTAATGGGTATTTAAATATTATCACAGAATACCTATGCATTTCCTGTTTCAGCCCTCTAATACTTATGACTAGCACATCAATAATTTATAGCAAAAAGGATCCCAATGAAATCAGCTGAAGAAAAACGCTGGTAGCAGGCAGCATTGCAATAATTTACCCTTTCAAGTTCCATATGCTATAGAGATAAACCTTGATTTGAAAGGGTAAATTATTAGCAATATGGTTCGTTCATAGCATAATGATGTAATAATTTAACCTTGATTTGAGATGGGATAGTTAGCAATAGTTTCGTTTGACGAGATTGCAGAGTCTGTAATAGTTTTTGAAAAACTAGAAGTGCAATCATAGAGACCTATTGAAGTGAATATGGACCAAAAATAACAATTCCTTACCTGTGATGGAGAAGAAAGGTGCTTTAGAAGTTGCCACTACAAAAACAAAAATAGAGATTCTAGTCACTAATAAATGCACAACGTGAGAACAACAATTTTCTACCTTACAATCTGAAAATTTGGCCAATGAGGTAGCCCTTTCTAGTCCCAGATATATTTTTGCATGATTTTGGATGCTCATGCAAAAGGGAAAAGCTTGGATGGAGTCTTAGAGAAGGTGAAAGTTGCTATTCCAAAATCACAACATTGAAGCTGAACAAATTAACAAAATAAAAGAAAGGTTAACTTGTCTGAATTTTTTAAACAACGATGGATTGAACAATAGTTATCTAGAGGGAGTAATGTCATATTAGTTTTCACCAAGATATCTCTCTAAATAAAGTTATTCTGAAGATGAAATAGGTCCATTTACTTCTTCCAAATGGACCCATTAGAGAAAATTTCAACTCAAAATGGGCCTTTTAACTTTAACTCAAATTCCATGTCATCATGTGTTAGCCAATGAAATTGCTTTAAATTTGAAATAACGTATAGGTCTTAAACACTTTTTTAATATAAATTTGGGGATAGATATCATAAAAAAAAACTACTTTTTTTGTTTGTATTTTCGACATATCTGCTCGTGTCTTTACTCAAATTTTGATCAGGAGAGCTCGTTGGATGCAGAATTAAATTTTGCATCCAACGAGTACCCACTCGACATACTTTTGACGGACCCCGCTACCCCAAAAACAAGAAATACTTGAAAAAAAACGTGATGATGATGATAATGTCATCATCACATTTTTTCAGGTATTTCTTGTTTTTGGGGTAGCAGGGTCCGTCAAAAGTATGCCGAGTGGGTACTCGTTGGATGCGGAATTTAATTCTGCATCCAACGAGCTCTCCCGATCGAAATTTGAGTAAAAACACGGGGAGATATGTCGAAAATACAAACAAAAAAGTAGTTTTTTTCTTTTCTTCCTCCAAAATTAATAAATATTATTTTAGTATTTTAACTATTATTTTATTAATTTTTTTTAGGAGGCCCATTTTGAGTTGAAATTTCCTCTAATGAAAATGTCCTCTCATAGTTAGAGATCAAATGCATCTATCATAAAATAATGGGACTTAGTAAAGAGCATGCCATTCACTACTTCTGGTTCTCTACATTCTTAAAATCCCCAGGCTATACAATGTGTCCTCTAGTGACAGAATCCAGAATTGGATTCTATCATTCAAAGGCTTGCCAATGTTTACAGTAAATCTCCTTCTAGGAAAAAATCAAATAGTAGAGTTTGTGGAAGAAGTGGGGTCTACACTAGACTCGCTTGTAAATTATTTTCTCACTTCAATGTGTATTAACCATGAGGGCCATAATCAACATACAACTCAAATTCGATGATGAAACATGAATCAAAAGCTCCGGCTGCAAATGAAAATGAACCTTTAATTGGATTACACTTTCTATTTGGATATTTTGAGTCGAACTCTATTTTTAACAATTGTGGGGAGAGTTGAAAATTTCCTATCAAAAAAAGAAACTCTTGCATGTGTTAGTTAAATGAAGAAATCAACAAACCAAAAAGGAAACCTAATATCATAAAATCTGAAAAGGAAGAGCTAGAAGGGTTGTTTCAAAAAGAAAACAACAATCTATAGGCTCTCAAGGCTCATCAAACTGAAAAGGAAGAGCAAGAAGGGTTGTTTCAAATGGAAAACAACAATCTAATAGGCTCTCATGGCTCAACTCCTACAATCAGAGAAAAAAAGTCACACAGATTTACAAACACAACTTGCCGCAACTAAAGAGTTGAATAAAATGGAGGAATGATCAAATAGAAATCAAGTGTCTCTGAATGAAGATCTTGAACTCCGACTTAGGGTTGCTCAAGCTGAACTGAAATCAATTTAAAGAAAAAATACATCATTACAAGCTGAATTTGAAAAGAAAGGAAGTTGTTTCCAAGAATTGGAGACCACATGTCCTGACCCAGATTAAATGGATGTCATATTTGTCACACTGGCAAAAATGTTAGTTTGAATTGAATGGAATGTTGTCTGTTTAGCAAATTTCCATTAGTTTGAATGGGACATTATTTGTTTAGCACGCTTCTACACAGAATTCTAAATGTAAACTAAGTAATTTCTAGTAGCATGCTATATATTAACTTTAACAAACTAAGAAAAGAAGAAATAGCCTAGCTAGTGTGAATGACAAAAACTAGGACACACTTTTTGTATGCTTCCAAAGGTATTACTGTTAAATTTGCACTTTGAAAGTCTAGAAATTGAATTTCGTGGTTGAAGATTAGTGTGTCTTGGAATAAAAAATTGAATAGAAAATTGAATAAAAAATTGAATAGTAAATTCCTCTAAATTCCATCCTATATTTTATGTCTATAAGTTTGAAATGAGGAATGATCGTGCCACAAGTTCCAATTTTAAAAGCAAATCTACTTGAAAGTCTAATGAGGGTACCTTATAATAGACAAACTCAAGTGCAATTAAACACTGTAATACTGCTCTTCTCTTTAAAATTGCTCATAAATCTGAAGCTTTATTTTCTGACTGAATTTTTTGTTTCAGAATAACAGAAAAACATGACCCTCTCCTTGTAAATGCTAAAACACCCCCCGAGAGAATAAAACTTAAATCAAAATATAGTATGCAGTTCCATAAAACATGGCAATAAAGATGTTAGTAGATAACCTAGCAAACCCAACAAGTTAATGTAATTAGAATTAGCATTTGGCCAAAGATATTAGCAAGAGTAATTTTTTATTATGTCGTGAAGGCATAGATGACTCAACTGCATACTCACCCATGTTTAGCTTCAGATCTGCTTCAACTTCTAGGTGGCGCCTTTGACTCTACTGCAAGCGAGCGTGCAGCAGGGGAATGTGCATCATCTGCATCTGAATCACTCCCCCTCGATCTCCCAGAATCAGAATCTGGACATTTTAAACAAATTGGCCCATTTGTTATTATTTCATCTAACAAAGCAAACAACATCGTTGATAAATACAACCATATCAAAATGTTGCACAACAACTGTTGAAATAAAACATTTTCACCCTAAAACAAAGTGTACATGTAAATCCAATCCATACAATTGGAGTGTAGATTTAACAGTTTGACATACCGCTTGAAGAATAACCCGAATCACTGCTCAAGCTACTAAAACTACTAGACTTGCTTGCATAACCCCCATCCTTGTCAATCTCCACGGGAGGGAAATTTGTAGATGGCATATCATCATCTATGTCAACGTCTTCTTCTCCTTGTTCCCCTGTTTTGTGCATTCAACAAAGCAAAATAATTGAAGAAACAACCTAAAATGGTGGGGTAAAGGGTTAAAACACAACCCAAAGGGCGGAAATAAAAAAGAACGGTATCAACAGGCAACTCTTAATTGTACTTTCCTTGGATTTCTTTGGGGTTTCTCCTCCGGAAGCAACAAGAGACTGGCAATAAGGAAAAAACACATTATCGGTGAGAAGCAAAACTTAGTTAGAATAATAATAGTCAGCGTACAAAAACACTCCCTAAATTAGGGATAGCAAATTCATGGAGTCCAGTTGACCTACTATAACCACTTATGGGCACTAAAATAATTTTAACCAGCAAATTTCAATATAAAGTGGGTAAATGGATCTAGTTCAACAAAATAAATAAATAAAAGGACATAATAAAGAAAAGAACTAACCCTTTCTATTGCTGGAAGGTCCTCCATCCCAGTTGGATGTACCTGTTTCGCACCATTTGCCTTCTTTTTATTCTTGCTCATACTCTTCTTGCAATTATTGGAAAACCTATCAAGTTCCCAAAGTGTTTCTGTATCGAAACTATCTATATCAACCTCAATCTCATCCTCCTACTGACATAGGGACGGATTCCTTTTCTTAATAATCTGGACTATGTTCTCCAACTTCTCAGCGGGTAGACTTTGTAGGCTTGCACTCAACCTCTGCTTCTCCTCAAATGTCATCTCACGCTTATGAGGGTCTTTTGCATTGGGTTTTTTGGGTGGTGCTGCAAAGGCGCGTAAAACACAGATTGATTCCATATTTGAGAACTATTAACGGGTCAAGATATTGTTAATGGTGGAGCATACACAGGGTGCACGCAGGCTATGGTGGAGCACTGGTGGTGAAGGGCGCAGGTAGAAATTTGGAATAAAATAACCCCAAACATATTGGATATTTATATATTTAAAAAAAAAAACCCTTTTTACCCCTAATATACCACCAATATATTGACTTTTAATTTTTAATTTTTAACCACCCCAATATGAACGGACGTGATATCATATTGGTCCTGACACCCCCGTCATTAGTAATATCACAGTTGTTTTAAATAACCAAAGAGATTAATACTAAGAAAGATGCATCATTGTAGAAAACACGGAAATAATGGTATTGCAAAAAACAACGAACAAAAAATCCATTAATGTGGTCGTTGGATTATTTAACACGGTTGTTGGACAAAAAGCAGTTTGGCGCGAAAACAATTTGGTCGTTGTGGAGGAGAAAGTAATGTCGATGTATGTCGACGCGATTCGTAAAAAATCCTCCAATACTATCGAAAGTGACTAGTAGTTCTCGCGACCATTTTGACGGGAAAAAATGAGTCTTCTCCGACCATGTCGGCGAGAACTCGCCAAAATCCCCCGATTGGTTTTGTCAGTTCTTATTCTATCAATTATGACCGTATCGACAAAAATCTTGAATCTCCCTGAAAACTGGGCAACAACTAATCGTCGGTAGCATTCATTGATCTCTTCAATCATTTTGGAGGTGACTTGTGAGTTCTCACGACCATTTTAGTGGAACACAAGAGTCTTCTCCGACTGTGTCAGCAAGAACTCGTAAAAAACCTCTGATTGGTTTTGTCGGTGCTTAGTCCTTCGGTATTTTTTACTTTAGATGCAACCGTATCGGTATAAAACATCGAGTTTCCTCGAAACACTTGGCAACTTCTTGCATTGGAAACATTCACTAATTACTCCGATTGTTTCGGAGGTGACTCGTGAGTCACTCCTGACCATGTCGGTGAGTTTCGTCGAGTTGTGCCGAAACGGTGCTTTACGAAAAACTTCTTTTTCCCAAGCCGACTGTGTCAGAGATACTGGCCAAGTTCCTTCGATACGTCAAATAAATTGACCAATTTACTTCGATATGTTGGCGGTAAAACATGAGTTCTAACTTAACCAAAACTTCTTTGTTCAAATTTTTGGAAAAAACCTAAGTGTAGGATGGACTCCCTTGAGCTCAAAAACTAGTCTAAGTAATTTTAAAACAACAAAGATAGAAGGAGGGGCCCTAAAATACAAAAAAATTGGGGAAGCAGTTGCAGCAACAACAATTGGCGACTAACTGGTGAACATAGATCTCTGAAAAAAAAGTATCTTTGGACTAAAACACTACTACACGATACTATATGTGACTATACAACAATTTCTTCAATGTATTCCCTGAGATTATTTAAAATACTAAACTTATCCATGGATGTATTTTGTGCATCACATTGATTGTCATCTTTTGGGATTAGGGTAACCAGGATTAGGAGTCCTGATAACTCTCTTGGGAGTAGGGTAACCAGGATTAGGAGTCCTGATAACTCTCTTGGGGCCAAAATATGAAATTCATTTTGCCTCTGTCTTTTGGTTGCCACTGGATATGACTCCACATGATTGTAACAAGGTTAGACGAATGCATTCGTTTGTTCCTCATTCCCATGCTATTAGCATTCCTTTTTATGCTTTCTTTTGAACAACATTTGTCTTCTGAGTCTTCCTTAATTGCTTCTTCCACTTTGAGAATTTGGTATGGGTTCTTCCATCAATAATTTCCTTTTGTGTGAGTGATAAACTTGTTTCAAGCTCACAGACATAGAATAACCTCTTTGATTTTCGTTGTTTAAGCAACCTTTTCGATATGAAGGTTTTTTCCTTCAGCATTGTTTCTTTGATGTAGATAGTTTGTCTTGGAATTTTGACTCTTTTGTATAAGCCTTTTGGGTTTTAATTTGTAGCATAGGATCGTTTTGAATTCCATACATTCGTCATACCTACTTCCTTTCTGTGGGTCTATCATGGTAAGCTTCCTAAGACGGATCTTAGTGTGAGAATGGACGAAGCCCCAAGATAGTACTCTAGACCACATGATCCTTGGTTATTTTACAGGGTTTAAAATGACTTCAATGTGGACTTGACATTAGCTTCCATTTCTATATTCTATCAATAATTAAAGAATCTCAAATTTGATCAAATTTTACCACACATGCTTCCCCGTAAGCAGCTCCTGCCTTTCAAAGACCTTTGAGATTATTCAGATTTTTATATTTCCAAGCATCAAATATTGAGCTAGTTTATTATAAGCAAATAAAAAGCAAAAAAAACCGTGAATCAAAGTAAATCAGATAGGAAAAAACAAACTAGAAAGAACTAAGAAAATAAAAGTTTTATTTATGTAAAAAGTGTTCCTACAACCTAAGTGAAGTAATGTTGGAGAACGATGATATTTAAAGGAATACTTTCTTCCCATCCTTGTAAATATTGAAGTTTTAAAGGCGTAAGCTTCTTCAGCGCCTTTTGGATCAAATGTTCTAAATTAGGGTGTGTTTCTCTAAGTTGTTGTTGAAAGTGCTTTTGTCCAGAGTCACCAAAAACTTTCATTTTTTTTACATTTAACTCAATGGCTTTCTTCATATCTTGAACTAGAGCTTCTGCAGTGTTATTTTTACATTGAAACTCTAGCATACAAGAGATGTAATGTTTATTTCTTTCACGATACACAAATCCACAATAGGCTCCTGATCCCTCTTGTGTTTTAGAACCATTAAAATACAAAATCCAAAATATATCTTCTAAATTTATCGGGTTAGTAGCATCTCCTACATTAGTAAATAAGTTTACTATATTACAATCAATATCATCAGTCCGTGAAAATCAAAGGAGATCGGACTATATGTCTAATTCTTGATTGAATTCCTCGGCTTGATAATTCCATGGTTCAAGCTCTGAAAAGTAATTTCCCAAAACCGAAGATGAGAAATTGACTAGTTCGTTCTTTCCTTCCAACTAAGTCACATTCTGTTTCATATGGGGTTCCCTAAGTATCTTAATTTGATTCTGACTGTTCTGGTAAGGCAGCCACATGTGAGACCAATCAGTTGCAAAATATCCATTTAGATTCGTATACCAGTCCCTGATCAATATCAAACTATAAGCCTCAGGTATATCCACTACCATTATATCTATGAATTGGAAAACTCTCGGATCTGCAGACATTCTTATTAGCACGTATTTCATCTCCCCTATGACCTTAGCAACAAACCTATCTAGTTGAATAATCTTTGAAGGGGATGGTGTTGGTTGACCATTAATGTTTTTACAAATAGAAAGAGGCATAACATTGGACGAGGCTTCATAATCTACCAAACAATTATGAACATTATGATTAAAAATTTCAAATGTTAACAAGAAAGGAAAAGTCTCAGATTTAGATTTACCACTAATTCTTGCTTCGTTAATATTACTATTTGATTCAATGGATTTTGAAGTACTGCTTGGTTGTGGGTCAAAATATTCTAATAGTTTCTTTCTTTGTTGAGGAAGATTACATAATTTGAATAAAGGGATATTTTCTTTGGTTTTCTTGATATCTTCCACAATATCATATCCCATGTTATACTCTTTAGTTTTTTCTGTTTTATTTACCACAATTTTCACAGGTTTATCAATTATTGGACTAGTTTCTTTCATGCTTTCCGGATTAACCTTATGTTGTGTTTGAGTAGTGCTAATAATTTTCTTCAAGGTTGCCTTTATTTTCTTTGTTTTAGGCAGCACTAAGCTTTGATCCACCACCGGTCCTTTACTCATTGTAACATTAACTGATGGTACTTGGACTTGCTCATTCTTCTCATCTTCGTTCAATCCCAATGTGGGTGCCCAATCCCATAATATCATTGTGGTTTCTTCATTTGTTTCTTTTGGATCATTTGTTTGTCCTTCTTCTTCTTCTGGATTTTCCAGCCAAGCATCTAATAATTGATTCATAACCAAAGTCATCGAATTTATCCATTGTGGACAACTTTTTTTCAGAATGGTTTTCCTGATGAAAAGTACAGAAATGATCCATGCCCAGTTCATTAAAATTTAAAACAACAAAATTAATTAGAGGCGGTTGAGGCTGTCCACTTTCTTCTCTTTTCTTGTAGTAAGATTTGAATGGATTTCTTGATGAACTAGCTCCATTCTCCTTTTCCAAATCTACTATCTTGTTTGATAATTTTTGCACCATTTTCACCACATTTTCTAGCTCATTCAAATGTTCTTATTTAGGCCTAGTTAACATCAAAGGTTTTTTACTGGCTGTTGTTTTCACTTATGGTTTTGAAGTATGTCTTGCGATACATCAAGATCAACTTCCACCCTTTTGTATTCTTCATAAATTTGTACTAGCATGGGCTTAACTGCCCTTTTCACAAACATTTCTATAGGTGGGTAAAGTGCCGTGGTGTAATTTTCTATCAAAGACTCTTCAGTCGGTTTTGTTGCAGCACTAAAACTATTTAATAAAGTAGTGAATCTCTGATTGAAATATTGAACTTTTTCTTTCCTTTCCATCCTCATAGACAGTAACTCTTTCATAAGGGTAGCTACAGTTTTTTGATTGCCGAATTTACTTATAAATACCCTTTCAAAACCATCCCAGTTTGCTATTGAATTGGCTTGTAGAATAAAGTACCATGAAGACGCTTTAGGCTCATAAGTATATGGAAACAATCTGCATACAACATCTTCATGTTCAACATTTAAAAGATTCAAAGCGAGATAAAAAAAAATTTAAATGGTCTTCTACAAAAATACCTTTTTCGGGATCAAACTTTGGTAACACTCATTCTGGGTGCTTAGGTAAATCGTGTAAAGGAGTAGCCATGTTGAGTGGCGTCCTGGATCTCCATGCGGGTTGATTAACAGCTGTAGCCATAATTTGAGGTGGAGATTGTAGTGGAGAATGTGGGAAAAATTGAGCTGTAGGGGATTTAGGTCTTAACTGATCAAGAGGTTGGGTGATCTCTTGGATAGAAAAATCTACCAATTCTTCCAAATTTTCCACAAGCACTGAATCTTGAGTGTATGAGACTAATTTCTTGGGAGCTTTCTTCCTGGGTAACGCAAGAATTATCTTCAACCCTCTAAGTTTCCTAACATAAGATCAGTGTATGCCTCCAAAAATGATCAGTTTCCTCAAATGGGACAGCGTACAAGTGTTCTTAATCTTCTTATTCTTCAAAACTTACCCTTTCTTGTTTTTTAGATTCAAGAATAAAATCTTTAGGGAAAGTCGTTTCAGATGTCGTTCAAATGAAATCTTTTCTTACAAATGGATTTCCTCTGCCAACCATGCACTGGCTGCCCTCCTTCCAGTGCCAAATCTATTGATGCCTGGAAAAATTCCCATGTACCAACAGTAGGGATTCTCCCTGATAAACAATCCCAATTAGATCGTCCACCGTTTGGTGTGGGGAATCCATCCGGTTAATGATCCGATTATTGTAGATTAAGTTGTTTAAGTATTTACCGGTTATGGCACGGTCCACTGTTTATGTAATTTTATTTTTAAATATGAGATGCAAGTGCCTAAATGCACATAATTGATAAGAATAAACCTTACAAGTGATGCGCAGGTTCTTACCTCTCGTCTTACCATTCTTGCCTTCTCAATTATTCTTCTAAACCTAAGACTAAGCTAATCTATCATATTCTAAATTATCCTATCCCCGCAGGGAGCAAATTTAAAGTTATAGCATTGTATTGTAACTATTCATATTAATCTCAAAGATGTCTGTTTCAATTTCATATGCATATTTATAGAATAAATAGTATCAAAGGTAGCTTTGACATAATAAAACATTCATTGCTCATTTCATACACAGATATTTATATGGAAAGAAAAATCATTCATAACCAAATAAGTAATTCAGAATAGTTAGAACGATCTCATAGTTGCATGGGAACCAGAAGAAGTAATTCCACATTGTGACTTCCAAACATTACAAGAAAATTACTGTGCAACCTTTCCCAACAAAAACAAGTCCTTCTTTATTAGCAGAAAATTAGTTCTCTTAAAAATAGTCCATTTGTTGTTTATGCTAGTGAAAAGTATTTTTTAATTCTCTTCCTACCTTTGTTTATATTACAATTAGATTCATCATCTAGTGACTCTTTGTTTACCCTAACTCTAGAAATTCCCAAAATTTGTCTTTTAGTGCTTTACATGGGAAAATACAAAAGGTTCTATAAGAGACAAAATTTAGGTGGGCCCTACCATACTAGAGACAAATGTTGCCCACATGCTAGCCTCCTCAGCAATGGCTTTGTATTTCATTGGCTCTAGGACTAGCAAGGTCACTTCATGTATTGACAGCTGCGTCTCCATGCGTGCCACTTCTTAGTCATTTTAAAAATCCCTTGTTTTTGTGTTTGTTTCACGTTCTTCTTAATGGGCTAATATGACTGGGTGAAAAATACACCTGTGATACATAAATGCAAAAATGAGAAGTGAATTAGTAATATCAAAGTCGTTTTAAATAACCAAAGAGATTAATACTAAGAAACATGCATCATTGTAGAAAACACATAAATAATGGTATTGCAAAAAACAACGAACAAAAAAGCCATTAATGTGGTCGTTGGATTATTTAACACGGTTGTTGGACAAAAAGCAATTTCATGTGAAAACGTTTTGGTCATTGTGGAGGCAAAAGTAATTATGATGTATGTCGCTGCGATTTGTAAAAAAGACTCTGATACTATCGACGGTGACTTGTGAGTTCTCGCAACCATTTTCGCGGGAAAAAATGAGTTTTCTACAACCGTGTCGGTGAGAACTTGCTGAAATCCCCTGATTGGTTTTGTCGGTTCTTATTCTATCAACTATGACCGTATTAGAAAAAATCCTGAATCTCCCCTAAAACTAGGCAACAACTAATCGTCTACAACATTTATTGATCTCTCCGATAGTTTCAGAGGTGAATTGTGAGTTCTCACGACCATTTTGGCAGAACACAAGAGTCTTCTCCGACTGTGTTGGTGATAACTCGTCGAAAACCTTCAATTAGTTTTGTCGGTGCTTAATCCATTGGTCCTTTTTACTTTGGATGCGACCGTATTGGCGGAAAACATCAAGTTTCCTCGAAACACTCGACAAATTATTGCATTGGCAACATTCACTGATCTCTCCGATCATTTCGGAGGTGACTCGTGAGTTACTCCCGACCGTGTCGGCAATTTTCGTCAAGTTGTGCCGAAACGATGCTTTACAAAAAATGTCTTTTTCCCAATTCGACCGTGTCGGAGAGACTGGATGAGTTCCTATGATACGTAGGAGAAATTGGCCAAGTTACTCTGATATGTCGGTGGTAAAACATGAGTTTTAACTTAGCCAAAACTTATTTGTTCAACTTTTTGGAAAAAACCTAAGTGTAGGATGGACTCCCTTGAGCTGGAAAACTAGTCTAAGTAATTTTAAAACAAGAAAGACAGAAGGAGGGGCCCTAAAATGAAATAAAAAATTGGGGAATTAGTTGCAGCAGCAACAATACCAATCTTCCTTTGCAATCCTTATCTGATGGTAACCAGATAAGCCATCAATAAACAAATATACCTCTTGTCCTTCGATGCTCTCCAACACTTGATCTGTAAACGTGGTTGGAAATGGGTCATGCACACATGAATCATTTAACTTCCTTAGGTTGACACATATGAAGACTTCACCAGTTTTCTTATCTTCCATCATCATAGGACTAATCCATTCATATTCCTTGATAGGTTCTATAATGCCTGCATCTAGCATTTTATCTAACTATATCTTGACTTTTTCTTTATATCTCGGATTAAGTCTATATGGTCGTTGTTTGATAGGTTTGGCATCAGGATTTGGGGCAATCTTCATTTCTCCAATATCACCAACAATTCCTTTTATTTCTAAAAATTTAGTGGGAATAGATCCTGGAATTCATGTAATAAGCCAGTAATCTTCCCTACAGTCTCATCATCCCAATAGTCTCCAATATTAGAAAATTTTGGATTCTCTAGAGTACCAATATTCACTTTCTTTACTTTAAGAGGATTCAAAAACTTATCACTTGATACACCTGACCCCTCCACCACTCGAGTACTCTCATATTTAGGAATATTTATTGCACGTGGATCATCACCGTCAGGTTCACCAGTTATATTGTAGCACTTACACCAATGTTGAACGGTCGCGTTGCTCTGATGGAAATTTGACATCGACACATGAATGTATTCAAAGAAATTAGTTATGATTATTTGTAGAGCAGCATCAACTCTCGGATTATCATCAGCAAATCCAAATGTATATCTGAAACTGGTAGTTAAATATTCCTAGTCAACTGTCTCTCATCGTATCTAAATCGACGTATACCGGCTTCTCCGTATCATGTCCAAGGTGTGTATGAACTAATGAACCCATTCCTGTCTCACAGGTGTCTCCCATGTTGCATGACAATGCCCAATACACTCGACAAGATTAGTCATTCTTGTATATTTCTGACTAGTATAGAGCATTGTTTCTCTGAATCAAACTTCCAACAACCTTCGACATTGATACCATTCTCAAATAGAATGCTTATGATAAATCCACCATCTTGTGGGTGTAGCCTTCAATGCAACATCCAGGGCTAACAAGCGTTGAGGTTCATATACTTTTTCTTCAAACTCTGTAAGAAAGGATTCCAGGTTAGGTAAACCTTCATATATAGGTAGATCACATACCTCAGTACCTACCCGTCACACATATTTCATGATTCTTGCACATTTCCACATTGATACTTCATGTAGTCAATTCTACCAATTCTCTAGAGCTTCTCCTGAGTCCGATGAGAAGGAGCTAATACTTTTCCAACTAAGTTTTCCATCGGTTGTCGGATTAACATAATTGTTCATAACAAAAGTAATATTGTAGATATGCTCCAGATATCCATCTTGTCCTTCACTATTTACCTGCTCGACATATCTCTGGCCTTCTAAAGGATCAATTGGGGATACCAACCGTAGTTTTGCATCCTCAAATGTTAATATCCTCTTCTTAAAATTTATAATGGTTTCATTTTCAATAGCCCAGTCAATCCCCAAAAGTGTGGGATACAAATTTGTATCATCGACAATATCTATAACCTCAAAATATGAATAGGTCTGGAGTCATTCTATTTTGATAGGAACCTGTGTCAGTCGACCAATAGGCAGAACCATCGATTGATTGGCCAGTATCAGGTGAAAAGGAGACCATACTAGTCTCAGCTTTCCCATACATTACCATGTGTATTTGGTGAGAATGTTAACATCTGAGCCCAAGTCCAGAATTATATAATCCATGTCACCGTCACCTATATGGGCATTCATCCTTAGCTTGCGACCAGTTTTTAGTTTTTTTCCAATGTGTTTGACTTTCTTTTATGGTCGCACACTTGTTTGGGGTTCTTCAACTAAAGTTGATAGTTTTGACACAACATCCTTACCTTTTTATCAATTCTAAACAACTTTTAAATAAATCTTTCAACTTATTGACCTTCTCTGTTGGTTCTCTTTGAAATAAATGTTCAAATATTTGAGGAATCTCCAATATTGGTCCTTCATTAAATATTGGGACAGTAGCAGAGGTCGATGCTTGATTTCTATCGACAAACTCATCATGTGCATCAAAGAACACTTCTTTTCTTTCTAGACATTAAATGTCAGCTTCTTTTGTGGTGTTAGTCAAACTCTTGGTTGTTCATATAGTGCTTCTTAATCTCCTCTAGTCGCAACACTTCCTCTTGTTACAACATCAATGTTAGGTTCCCGAGGTTCAGTAGATATATTCTAAATGTCTGGATTCAAATTTTGAGGTGGGTTCTGGTTTCCCATGTTTTTGGCCTACCATTTAGCAATCAACTGTGGGCATTCTTCGACAATGTGGCCCAATGCTTTACAATATGAACATGTTGATGTAGGATTAGTGCAATCTCTTGCAAAATGTCCAAGTTGTCCATAATTATAACAAATTACTTGGCCCCTTTCCGTGACCAAATCCTCATCCTCGACCTCAGCCTCTAAAAATACCACCGCCTAGGTTGAGGGTATTGTGCCTGAGCTCACTTGGCTTGCATATGCTCATCATTTTTCATCAGATGTGTGTTAATTATTTTCTCCTGCAACAGCTGATATGCCCTACAGTCTTTGTCATTATGACCCACCGATCAAGAAAATTGACAATATAGGTTTTCCAGTGCACTTACTATTTTATGTAAATACAAGCATTCCTCTTACCGATGTCCTCTGGTCTGGTGAATTCTACATCAGGACATTCCTTGCGAATTTATGGGATTTGGTGCTCCTGATGCAAGATAATTCATGAATGCTGGACATGAGTCTTATCATGGCATTCAGTTCTGCATATTGTACACTAGAGTTCCTCTCTGCACTCCTTTTTCCTTTCTTGATATCTTGTATTTGCAATGTGAGGTTGGAAAGCTACGACTGTATCTACATCATTCCTGAAGTTTCTCCGACTATCGAAGCCTCCAACTTCATGGAAAGCTCGAGAGCTTCTCTTTAGGATACGATCTTCCATTGTATCAAGGGAATATGGATATGCATTAGCATCGCCGCAATAAACCACTCTTTATGTTGGACATCTAACATCTGAAAACTAACTTTATCCATTAGAGTTTTAAATCTTTCATCGATGTCCCAAACAGACTCATTCGACAACTTATTGATCAATTTTAATTATGTGATTCATTGTGACTCAAATTAAGGCTTTTTAAACTCTTATATCGGTCCTGTCTGGATTTGATCTAATGATTTCTGAGGGATCCTTGCTGGGACCATAGAGAATTTCATATACCATTCAAGCGCACGACCTCTAAAGATTGTAATCATCTGGGATCTTTTTACAGCCTCATCTTGGACCTCTCGCACTGTCCAGACAACTACACATAGGAACCAATGATGCTTAGGGTCCTCCAACCCATTCCCATTGAATATAGGTAACTTTATATCACTTTCCTCCATTCTATGTACTTGTGGTAGTTCTAAATTAAAGGTTCCACTAGTAGGAATTCCTTGACTAATATTTCCACTATTATTGTTACTATGATCGACGAAACGACTTGGTGATGTGTATCTAGGTATTACCTCAGGTTCTGGAGATGTACGCGAGGTTGTGGGTATGTCATAGTCACGTCGTAGTCTGGGTTTGGAACTGGTACCTCTTCTTCTTCTTCCTCAGATATAAGCTGATATTCCTCCTCTTTGTCACAAGATTCTCCATCGAGATGTGGTGCCAACTCGTAGTCCTTTCTTTTGGTCGCACTACAACTTCCTCTTCTTGTTGCAGTCCTTCTTCTCTTTCTCGATCGAAATATTCTTCCACTCCTCAGGCGTCCACCTTCTTGGTCAGTCTCGCTATCGATAGGAAACATCTCGACTTATTCTTTTCTATATTGCTCAAATATTTCTTGTGACATTTACCCAGGATATCCGCGCACAAGGATTTATTTGTCAAACTCCATCCTCAAAATCCCTTTTTCAAATACCAACATCTTTATCCACAATTTCAAGGATTTTAAATAGCTTCCTTGAGGTTCATGTAATAAATATCTTTCTATTTCACTGTATGACCTTATAGTATTAACTACAGTCTCAGTAATATATTCCTCTGTTATACTATCAACCCAGAATTCAACAACCCTAAATATAGGATTACTAACTCTTTTCAGTTGTTGGATTAACTAAGGATTCCACTATGTGGGTTCTCGGCCTTGAAATTTTTTCTTCTGAGTTGCTAGATTCGACAACCATTCATGCAATAGAATGGGAAATTCACTAAAGAAAATTTCATGAATTTCTGTGTAAATATATCTTTCTAACCATCCTGTCAGGCTCAGTTACGATCCTTTACTTTCTTCCTGTTCAAACTCTTGTGCTTTATAATCAACCCAATCTTGAATTTCTAGTTTCATAAGTGCCAAAACATGTCCCCATTACAATGATTCAGGTCCCATCAATGGAACCATTTATTGTCACGTCCCCATGCGTCCGATCGGTGTAGAGGACGCGACCCAAGCTTAATCCGACTGGGCTAAGAGCCCATGAACATGTAAATTCATAAAATTTGCATAAACAGAATGCTAAAAGGGAAAATGCATTTCAGTTTAACGTGCACAAATACAACCGTTTTTCATACACAACTAAAATCATTCATCTTGCACAACGGAATCACCATTCATTCAAACAATCATTCTTTCAACATGTTCATTTCATTTTCATTAACAGTAAATATAGAATTGCAGAGGTAAAATACACAATATCACTTATCTTATGATGAACTCGATCCACAACCAGCTACGTCGCTGCAACGTTCCACCCAACCATAGGCTAGCGTGCTCCTTAATCTCTCAGCAGCGCTGCCACCCCCGAGCTGGGCATGATTCTCCAAGGATTGAGGGAACTAGCAGGCTTACACATAGCCAGGGATATACAAAAGATAGCCAAGCCAACACAGTTGGGTTTATCAGGCCATTAAGGAGCTGGAGAAGGCAAATTACTAAGCTGGTGAGCTCATTACAGAGCCAAGCACACCTACACCAGAACTAGCCTGACCTCTAAGACACCCATCCACACCCAACACAAGGAATCAGTCCCTTCTCTGCTACATAGTCCCTGAGGCCCTACATTCCCTTCCAGTGCTATTCGGGGTGATGGAGAAGAAGGCCAGCCCTCTAGCTCTGTCTGTGTGGTTCCAGCCACCAGGTTTATCAAGCAAAGCTAAGCCAACATCCCTGCTCCTCTCACAGTCCGAAGACCAACCATTGCACTCAGGCAACTCATTTAGCTGTCACAGCTTTAAACAGGAAAAAAAGATTTCTGAGTCGTTCTTGGCCCTCTCGTGGCCAAAACGACTCCCAATAATCGAATTACACAGTCCCAGCTAAACATTAAACGTGGGGGAAGAACAACAGCTCCAAGCTCAGCATAAAAATGATGGAAATTACACAACCATACCAGTCTGTAAGGAGAACATACAGTCGAGGACGTGAATGGCTCTTTTTAGGAAAATCATGGGTGAAAACGCACAGCTCTCAGCTCGCTGTAGTAGCTGGAAAACCGGGAAAATTCCTATGCGTGAGGAAGCAATCCGACCCAATGAGGAAAAGGAACAGACAATGGAGGTCCTGCGTGAGGAAAAAACAACTCTATTTTTGCCCGTGGATGCACAACAACAGGAAGGACGCGAATTTGCAGTTCGTGGGTGCTCAGCAACTCGTGGAGAGAGGAAGAAAAATCCGCCTGGGTGAAGAGTGCGTTTTTTTTCCTTTCCATTCAGAAGTCAACTATGGGTGGAGTGTGCATGGGGGCAAGGACTGACAGTCCTGCCACACCCATTCCTAGACAATAACTGCCTCAACTGCCAGCAGAGATTCTTAAATGAAAGTGGTTGGAATAAGACAAAGGAAGAAGACACATGGGTTTTTCCCTTTTTTGGCTCAAGATTGACAAATCCCCCCCACATCCTCATCCTTGGGAAAATCATGCCCCATTCGATTTAGTTGTCGCGACCGTAGCTGGTTGTGTTAATTTTAATTATAGATGCATATTTACATGATAACCAACATAATATATGCTGCATGCCCCGATATTCAATCGGTGACAATTTTAAATCCAAACCATAAGATAATCGATCAATGGTGGGGCCTTGGCCTTTAGCTCCACACCATGATCATTACAATATATATATACATCATATACATCTAGTGCAACGAGGTCAAAACCGGGGCGTTACATTTATTGGCGTCTTTTTTGTTGACCCAAGTTCTAACTTCCATGTATGTCAACAAAGCCCAAGACATTGGTTCGACAAATTATAACTCCGTCGAAAATACTAGCAACGCAAGTGACGTCTCACCTGAGATATCTATGGGGATTGCCAAAACTAGGTTTCTACAGTTATGGAAGGGGACTTCCTTATCACGACATCATCAGGCCACTCTACTGAAACCAAGGAATGGAATTTTGGCTTCATAAATACAACAAAGAATAAAGCATATTGATATGTCGACACACATAGACATCATGTAATATATATATATTTTAACACATATTAATCATCATTCCACACTATTATAACATTAGATGTTTGAAAAACTCATAAAATTTCATTCACAGCATGCACATATGTAAAAAACACAAAGACACATATTTAACGTGGAAACCCGTACCGAAAAAAAATACAAAGGCTTTCTTCATCTGGCATGAGTAATGTTTTAAACTCCTTTAGTCTACGCACACAACTAGCAAACTCCTCTCTATATATTATTTACAATCGATGAGGTTTTTACTCTTCTCATGCTCACATATCTAGGTCTCTATCTTCATCTCAGTATCATCAAGTATGGTATCTCTTCCTCAGTCTCCTCTCTCTACTCTGGACGTCCGCACACAACTTGGATTGACCTTATATGCTTTTTACAATTCTTTTTTTACCCGTCAACTCGTTCTTAACTATCAATCGACAGGTCATTCTACATGTTATAATATTAAACAATACTGAGAGGGGGGGTGAATCAACATTGATAACTTTTTATAACTTAAAAACCATAATTAACATTTAACAAACAGAATTAACAAGAAACATAGAATGCAAATTTTAGTGCGGAACCCAATTGGGAAAAAAACCACCAATACGTCCTATTACTGCAAAATTATATTTACAAATAGTTGTCCGCTTGCTACAACATACAAAGATGGTACCACACCCTATTTACCAAATACTACTGGAAGGAGGCTACAACCCCTTGTTTTGTCAGCTACTAATGACAGGATGCTACTACACCCAATTTACCAGCTACTGCTGGAAGGAGGCTACAACCCCCTACAGGCTTGATGCCTGCCCTAGCTCCACCCTACCACCCTCTGTTTTTGTATGATCTTCAGATCTGCTTTATGATTTTTGTCTCTGATTCTTCTTTGGTCTCTAACTGCTAAAGATGTATTAAAATGTATCACTGAGACACTTTCTCTCACTCATCATTATGTCTATAAATACCTTCTAACATGTTTTCTTTGAGTGCATCTCTTCACCGTTGCGCCTTTTCATTCTTAGATCGTGCCTCTTGATGAAGAATCAATTCTTCATTCTAACAATTCTTTAACTCTATTTAATTTTATCAGTCATACCTTTCTGTAACATAATTTTACCAGAATTTCCTCTCCGCAATGATAGTTCTTCACCATAAATTCTTCTGAATTTTCCTTTCCTCCTTCCGCGGGGTAGAATCCGGGTTGCGGAAACCCATATTAATTTATATTTCCTTTTTCACCTTCCTCATTCCATAGGACAGACTCCGAGTTGCAGAAACCCATAATACTTTATATTTTATTTTTCTCCTTTCTCCTTTCGCATTCCGCAGGGCAGACTTTGGGTTGCGGAAACCCATATTACTTTATATTTTCTTTTTCACCTTCCGCATTTTGCAGGGCGGAATCTGGGATGCGAAAACCCATATTATTTTCCATTTACTTTTTTTCCTTCCACCTTCTGCATTCCACCGGGCAAACTCTGGGTTGTGAAAACCCATATTACTTTACATCTTCATTTTTTCCTTCCTCCTTCTGCGTTTCTTCTGAACCGTTGATTTCCTTGGGGGTTCACTCCTGACCGTCAATTTACAATCAAATACGGATTTGCACTATATTATTGTGAATCACTCTGCAACTGTTGATCTCTTTGTGGATTCAATCCTAACCATTGATCCATGATCAGTGTCGATATTTTTCCTCTTGCATCAATCCTCTGCCTCTTGCATCATGTTCACTAGTTTTGTCATTGTTGAACTCCTTTGACATCAATTGACAACTATTTTCAATATTCTCCCCCTTTGGCATTGATGGAAACACTTTCTTTTAGTCAATTTTCTTCCCCTTTGACAACAATGACAAAAACTTCCTTCTGACAAATCCCCCTGTCATCATATCTCCCCCTGAGATTGTGCTTCCTCTTTTACAATTGTTGTAAGGGGATCACCCCCAACTTCCGTCTAAGATGCTCAAAAGCTTCCTTGGGTAGTGGCTTGGTAAAGATATCAGAAATCTATTCTTTTGTGTCAACATACTCTAGTTTAACAACCTTCTAGGATACTTGTTCTATTAGGAAGTGATACTTTATTGGTATGTGTTTTGTCTTGGAGTGCATGATAGGGTTTTTTGACATATTTATGGCACTAGTATTATCACAATTTATTATTATTGAGTGCACATACTTCACAAGTAAGTCTTCTAGTGTTTGCTTCATCGAAATGACCTGGGTGCAACATGAAGCAGCAACAATATATTCGATCTATGTTGTGGAGAGTGAAATGGAAGATTGTTTTTTACTTAACCATGAAACCAAAGAATTTCCTAGGAAGAATGTTTCTCCACTAGTACCTTTTCGATCTTTAATACTTCCTTACCAATCTGCATCATTAAATGCTTTTAAGATGAAGTCTTGACTTTTTGGGTACCATAACCCATATTCCATAGTACCTTTCAAATATTTGAAAATTATTTTTACTGCTGTTACATGCGTTTCTTTGGGGCTTGACTAGAACCTAGCAACCAAACCTACGACTTGCATCACATCTGGTCTTGTAGCTGTCACATATAGCATGATGCCTATTATGGATCTATACATGGTATGATCCACTTCCAAAGACTCATCGTCCTTACTTAATTTACAGCATGTGATCATAGGAGTACTAATAGGTTTGGAATCTTCCATCTTAAATATTTTAAGCATTTCTTTGATCTACTTAGTTTGAGAGATAAAGATTCCTTTGTCTATTTGGTAAACTTGTAACCCCAAGAAGAATGTTAGTTCACCCAATATTGACATTTCAAATTCCTTCTTCATTTCATAAGAAAATTTTACGGTTAGTATTTGTAAATTGCTTCCAAATATGATGTCATCTACATAAACAACAACAATGATCATATTTTCATCTTTGATTTTTAAGTATAGATTACTTTCAGTGGCCCCTCTCTTAAATACTTGTTGCTTTAAATAGCTGTCCAACCTTGAAAACCAGGCCCTTGGAGCTTGTTTGAGACCATAGAGTGCCTTTTTCAGTTTGCAAACATAGTCTCTATTTTATAATAATAGAAAACCTTCAAGTTGTTCAATATAAACCTCTTCTTCTATTTTTCCATTCAAAAATGCAGATTTGACATCCATTTGATACACTTTAAAATTTTTATGGCATGAGAGTGCTAGAAACATTCTGATTGCTTCAAATATTTCCACAGGGGCATAGGTTTCTTCAAAATCAATCCCTTCTACCTGAGCATACCCTTTACATGCTAATCTTGCCTTGTTCCTTATTACTTGACCATCCTGATTGAATTTGTTCTTGAAAACCCATTTCGTCCCTATAACATTCTTATCTTTAGGTCTTGGGACAAGTTTTGAGGTCTCGTTTTTCTCAATCTAATATAATTCTTCATTCATGGCTTTGACCCATTCATCACTTTTGTTGGCTTCTTTAAAATCCTTAGGTTCCATTATTGAGAGTAGGGCTTGTTCATTAAATGGTAGTTGTCTCCTTGTACTGACTCCAACACTTTTATCACCTATGATCTGTGTCTCCGGATGATTCTTTTGTATCCTTCTAGATGGATTTTTTGTATCAGGTCTTGGAGAGTCTTCTTCACCTTCCTGTGTATCTTCCTTCTCTATTCCTTCTTCTTCATCATGATTGCTTTCGTCCTTTTTCAAGTCTTCATTTTCTTCATCATTTGTATTTTCAACACTGTCATGACTTCTTACTCTTCTTGGTTTTATATCATATATTCTTACATCTACAATTTATACAATCTTGTGTAACCTTTTATTGTAACATCTATACGCCTTTTTGGTGGATGAATATCCAAGAAATATTCCTTCATCAGTCTTAGAGTCAAACTTGCCAAGATCATCCTCGTTCCTTTTAATGTAACAATTATTTCCAAATACTTTGAAATATTTGACTAAGGATGGTATTCCGTACCATAGTTCATAAGGAGTCTTGTCCTTATTCACTCTGAGTTGTCCTCTATTAAGTATATAGACAATTGTGTATACTACTTCTTTCCGATATGCATCTCACATATTTTATTCATTAAGCATTGTTCTGGCAGCTTCTTGGACTGTTCTATTTTTCCTTTCAACAACACCATTCTACCGAGGAGTCTTTGCAACTGAAAATTGTCTCTTCATTCCATGTATCTCACAAAACTCATTGAACTCATTTGAAGTAAACTCCCCCCCCCCCCACATTGTCTGATCTAAGACATTTGATTTTCATATATGTCTCATTTTCAACCATTGCCTTTAATATTTTGAACTTATCAAAGGCTTCTGATTTTTCTTTGAGAAATGTCACCCAAGTCATCCTTGTGTAATCATCAGTTAGCAACATGAAATAATATTCTCCTCACAAGCTTTTAGTTCTTGTTGGTCCACATAGATCCGTGTGCACTATTTCCAGAGGACGTGAGGTCATATGTTCTTTTGTTTGAAAACTGGATCTAGTTTGCTTCCTATGTTGACAATGTCTACAAACTCAGTTTAGAGGTTTTACCATTTTAGGCAAGTCTCTTACAACTTTCGTCTTACTTATTTTGACAAGATTGTCAAAATTTAAATGTCCCAACCTTCTGTGCCATAACAAACTTTCATCAACCATACTTAAGTAACATTGATTTTCATTTTCTAGGATGTATACATTGTTTGAATTTCTTATAGCAATGCTAACAACTCTTCCTAAGTCCTTTTTCGTGATTTCACATTTCTCTGAGTAAAAAATATAGATGTTCCTTTCATCACATGTTTGACTTACACTAAGGAGACTAGGCTTGAGGTTTTCTACTAGTAAGACATTTTTCTGCTTTGATCTTGTTATTGACAACAATTGTTCCTTTTCCAATTATCTTGGAAGACATATTGTCTCCAAATGTGACTTTACCCTCATTATCTTTTAGTTTTTTTAACTTGTTTGGGTTACTTGTCATGTGTTTTGAACATCCACTGTCCAAGTTCCATATGTTTTGTTTCTCTGTTGCACATAGAGCAATCGTGGAGGTTTCCTTTTCTTCCTTTTCCCTCCAATACTTCTTCTGTTTTGTGTCTTGAGAGTTAATTGCAACAGTCTTCCTTGTAGGAGTCGTCAGTTTACAATCTCTTCCCATATGTCCATGGTTATTATATTTGTAACTCTCTATGTCATATTTTTGAAGAAGTGTAAAAAGGTTATGATTTCCTTTTGGTTTGTTGCTTGATGACTTCTTCTTGTATTCATGAACCTTCCCATAAGCTCTGAAATTTAAGGCTTTATGGCCAAAGTTATTACAAGAGTAACAATGACCCAAAAAGATATGCTGGTATCTATTTGGTCTCTTAAGCACCATATTATTTCTGTTTTTATCTTAAGAGCTTAGGGAAACTTTCTTGCTCTTTTTATTTTTAACTGGACTCTTTAGTGCTTCGGCATAGATTTTGTTATTTCCTCCTTGATTAGTAGAAGAGAAACATTCTGGATTCTTCTCTTTGTTAAAACCCAAGCCAAATCTATCCCTTAATGATCTTTGGCTATTCAGGATGTCATCTAGAATCCTAGAGCTGTTCTCAAACTTTGATTTGATAGATCCTCCATCAAGCTTTTTCTTGAATTGAATGATCTCTTCTTCAAGTCTCTTAGATTCTTGTATTCTTCTTTTGAGCTGCAAATTTAGGTCCTCCTCAATCCTTTTGGCGTCTAGAAGTTGAGCTTCCAACTTACTAATGACATGATTTGACTGTTTGTTCGTCTTTCTGCATTTCTCAAGTTCTTCAAGAGCGCTAACAAGTTCAGCTCTTAAGTCTACTTCTCCTTCCACATATGAGTCACTATTTCAAGCTTGAGGATCTAGACCCATGAATAGAATTTCAATTTCTTCATCCTCACTTGTATCTGCATCTTCACTATCTTCCTTGGTGTAAACAATTTTCTTTTTCTCATAGGACTTCTTGTTTCATGTTTTACCCTTTTTGAACTTTGAGGTTTCTCTCTCATCACTATCATCTTGTTTATGGTAAGTACATTTTGAAGTAAATTGTCCAATTCTTCCATAGTTGAAACATTTTAGGTGTAACTTTCCTTTATATTTGCCAAGTTTTTTAATAAAAATAGCTTCCTCATCATCTAGGTTCTCTGATTGGTTTTTGGATGAGGCTTTAAATGATGCTTCTTTTCTTGAAGATTCATTTAGTCCTATTCTCATCTCATATGCAGTGAGGATTCCATGTATTTCATCTACTGTCACAAGGTCAAGATCATGTCGTTCTTCTAGGGTGGATACTTTTGAGTCATACTTCATTGGCAATGTTCTTAGCACCTTGTTAACCACTTCTCTTTCTTTTAATTTTCCTCCAAGACCTTTAATAGCATTGACAACCTCATCTACTCTTAGAAGGTATTCCCAAATATTTTCTTTTTCTTTCATTTTAAGGCTCTCAAACTGCCCTTTATATGTCTGAAGCTTAGATTTGACTTTAGATGCCCATTCATAGATAATATTTAACTTATCCCAAGCTTGTTTGGCAGTCTTGCATCACATAACTTTTGTAAATACAGAGTTTGTCAATCCACTCAATATTGCATTTAGGGCTTTGGCATTACCTTCGTATTGGCCTAATTCCACTGGGTCTGTAGGTGCTTGGTCTTCTATTTTATACTCCTTTTGAGTTGCCTCCCAAACCTTCCATCCAAGGGACATTAGATGGCACTTCATTCTCACACTCTAGTATGCATAATTCTCTCATGTGAATAATGGAGGTCTATTAGTGGCTAATCCTTCTTGTTGATCCATAGTGGTTTTTAAATAGGATCTTCCTTCCAGTGGTTAAACTATGGTGAAGGAACCTTTTTATAACTCAAAAACCACAATTAACATTTAACACACAGAATCAACAAGAAACATAGAACACATATTTTAGTGTGGAATCCAATTGGGAAAAAAACCACCAATACATCCTATTACTGCAAAATTATATTTACAAATAGTTTCCACCTGCTACAACAGACAAGGATGGTACCACACCCTATTTACCAGCAACTACTGGAAGGAGGCTACAACCCCTTGTTTTGTCAGCTACTATTGACAGGATGCTACTACACCCAATTTACCAACCACAGCTGGAAGGAGGCTACAACCCCTTGCAAGCTTGATGCCTTCCCTAGCTCCACCCTGCCACCCTCTATTTTTGTATGATCTTCAGATCTGCTTTACGATTTCTATCTCTTATTCTTCTTTTGTCTCTAACTGCTACAACTGTATTAAACTGTATCGTTGAGACACTTTCTCTCGCTCAGTTACGGCCCAGTCCACCGTATATTTTTGTATTTTTGACTTAAAGTATGATATGCACGTGCCTAATTAACATGCAGGGTGATAAAGGATGCAAGGAGTAGTCACAAGGTGATGCGCAGGTTCTTACCTCTCATCTTAGAACTCACAAGCATCTAAATCACATACACAGTAATAAAGTAAATCTAACTATCTACCTATCCCCAGGGAGCCAAATTGTAACTTATTAATGAGTAATGTGTATTGTACATGCATTGTAAAGAGAAATTACATATAGCTGATATTTCATCCCAAAACATATGAACGATTAAACATATTTAAACAATCAGATAGCTAATTGCTTATGAACAACATTCATTACTCATGGTGGTAATTTCACAAAATAAACCAGAAATCATTCAAACAAGAACATAAGTCCTAAGAGTTAGAACGATCTCATAGTTAATGGACAAAAAAGCTAAAAAACGAAATAGTTCATCTTCCACCAATCCATAGCATAACATTTGAACATCCCACCAAACTTTCTCCGACAGGCAAACAATAATTCTTTATTGCAAAAAAAGTAGTTCTTCTTACAATATCTCTTTACTTGTTTAACTGGGAAAAGTCCCCCTTTTCCTCTAAGTCCTCTATATTTATACAAAAAGGATAAGACCGTTGGGTTTCCCACAAACAACTCTTGGGCTTCCCCAACTCCTCGCCTCCCAAAATTTACTTTCACTAAGTGTTTACAAAAATTGCAACATATTACAAAAGTGAGCAAATATTCATGAGGAAGGCCCCGCTTGGTTATTTAGAAACTTCTTCCAAGCTGAAGCCTCTGAGGCGATGCCTACTGTAATGTCCCGGTTTTGACCCCGTTGCATTAGAAGTACATGATGTATATATTGTAATGATAATGGTGTGGAGCTAAATGCCAAGGCCCCACCATTGATCGGTTATGCTATGTTTTGGATTTAATTGGTCACCGATGGTATATCGGGGCATGCGGTATATATTATGTTGGTCATCATGTAAATATGCATCTTTAATTAAATTAAATGAACCCAACCAGCTACAATCGCGGCAACTAAAATGAGAAAGGGGCATGATTTTCACAAGGATAAGGATGTGGGGGAATTTTTCAAACCTTGGCCAATGGGGTAAAAATCCATGTGTCTTCTTTCCTTGCTCTACCCAACCACTTTCATTGAAGAATGGTTGGTGGTGGTTGAGGTAGTTAATTTTTTTGGGAGTGGGGTGGCAGGACTGTCAGTCCTCACCCACATGCACACTCCACCAGCGTTGAACCTCACAATGGGCAGGGAACGAAGAGGGCCTTCATTCATTCTTCTCACTCACGTAGACATTCTTCTCTCCATGCCTGTGCTGAACACTCACGTACTCCTTACTCGCGCCTATCCGCTGTTTTGTTCACCCACGCACAAGCTGGAATTCTTGTTCGTCCTCACGTAGGGATCATTGGATGTTGTTGCTCACTCACAGGAGTGATCCTGGTGTTACCCACGTCATTTTTCCTCTGCGGATTTGCGAGTGGCGAGGCCGTACCCTTTCCTCACGGGCTGCGTGGTGGGTTCTGTGTTGTTACCATCTGCACAGCAGACTGGGAGCGGTGCTCTTTCATTCCCATTTGCAGTTGTATGCTCTTCTCTTAGACTGGTATGGTCGTTTAATTTTCTGTCATTTAAATGTTGAGATTGGAGCTATGGTTCTTCCTGTGAGTCAAGGTGATCGTTGTCCTTCTCAAGGATATTGTGATTGTTGTGGCTTCTTTATGTTTGGGTGTCTGTTGCAAGTATTCCTCGCGCACAGACCGTTTGGAACCATTTTCCCCACGTTGTGAGCTGTGCTCACTGTTTATGGTTTTGGGATGGTTATTTTCCCACGTTCATTGGTGCGTTTGGGACTATTGTAAATTCACTTGAGAGTCATTTTGGCCACGATAGGGCCAAGAATGACTCATAATTTGTCTTCCCTATCTTAAGCTGTATCAGCTGATTGATTGCACGTGTGCAATGGTTGGTCTTCAGACTGTGTAGGGAGCAGGGATGGGGGCTTAGTTTTGCTTGACAAACCTGGTGGCTGGAAACCACATAGACAGAGCTAGAGGGCTGGCCTTCTTCTCCATCACCCCTGAATAGCACTGGAAGGGAATGCAGGGCCTAAGGGACTGATTCCTTTTTTTGGGTGTGTTTGGGTGTCTTAGAGGTCAGCCTAGTTCTGGTGTAGGTGTTCTTGGCTCTGTAATGAGCTCACCATCTTAGCATTAAGCCTTTCCCACTCCTTGATGGCCTGATAAACCCAACTGTGTTGGCTTGGCTGTGTTTTGTGTATCCTTGTCTATGTATCAGCCTGCTAGTTCCCTTATTCCTTGGAGAATCATGCCCAGCTCGGGGGTGGCAGCGCTGTTGAGAGATTAAGGAGCACGCTGGCCTATGGTTGGGTGGAACGTTGTAGCGACGTAGCTGGTTGCGGAACGACTTCTTCTTAAGATAAGTGATCTTGTCCATTTTACTTCTGCAATCGTAATTTCTACTAATGAAAATGATGAACATGTTAAATGCATGCATGTCTGAATGCTGTTGGTTTCCGCTGTGTATGATGATTAATTGCATATGTGCATGTTTTACCTTAATGCATTTTCCTGCAGCATTCGGTTTATGCAATTTTGTGCATACATATGTTCATGGGGCTCTTAGCCCAGATGGTTAACGCCATGGGGTCGCGTCCTCTTTGCCGGTCGGAGGCATGGGGACATGACAGTATGGTATCAGAGCCTCAGGGTGGCAACAATGGGCCTCTATGGGCCAAGAAGGAGCAACTGACAAAGGTTGTATCTCATTTTGCCCAGCAAAATCAGTGGACAACTGGTAAAATTCAAAAGAAAATGGTCTAAGTGTTGAGAGGTCGGGCCACTAGCGGGAAAGGCTTCCGCCGTTGCGGAAGAATTAGGCGGAAGGACTTCCGCTATAGCGGAAGAGCTAGCAGAAGCGCACCCGCGGAGGATGTTTGGAGGGAAAATTTGAGAAATTCGTCTAAGTGTTGAGCGATCGGGCCACTAACAGGAAAGACTTCCGCCATTGTGGAAGAGCTAGTGGAACGAACTTCCGCCGTTGCGGATGGCGAAGCAACTACGCACCTAATGGAAAAGTCCTCCGATCACCGACGCCGTCGAGGAGGTTAAGGGCTCGAAATTGTTGACTGTCGGAGGAAGAAAGTGCTCATGCGCCCACCGTTGCGGAAGCCAAAGTCATTATCTAGCCGATGAGGAAGACAGTCGACGCCGCAAGAGAAGTTAAAAAATTTTGTAAGTAAAGGGCGGCCGTCGGAAGGAGTTTATCTTTGGTGCGCCGCCGTTGCGGAAGCCAAAGGCACTAAGCTTCCGATGTGGAACGAACACCGATGNAGAAGTTAAAAATTTTTGTAAGTAAAGGGCGGCCGTCGGAAGGAGTTTATCTTTGGTGCGCCGCCGTTGCGGAAGCCAAAGGCACTAAGCTTCCGATGTGGAACGAACACCGATGCCAATTTGGTTGTGCCGCCGATCGGAAGAAGATGGGGTTTCCTGTGCCGTCGTTGCGGAAGTCAAAGGCACTAGCCTACTGATGTAAGCAATCTGCCGACGCCGATTTGGTTGTGCCGTCGATCGGAAGAAGATGGAGAATCGTGTTCTGCTGTTGCGGCTGCGGAAGGAACTTCTTCACCGACAAAAGGAAGAAGTTGAGCCGATGGAGGGGGAAAATTGAAAACAAAGACATCGGAAGGTTAGAGCTTCCGACAGCCGATGAGTAGGGTCATCAGAGCCCACAGTGGAATGAACGACCGTCGTTGCGGCTACCGAAAGGGCTAACCTTCCGAAGGGTTAGAAGACCCAATTGCTGATGGACCCGACAGTCGATGTACATCGGGATAGTTTAGTCACCGATACAGTGGAGGGATTAGTGGTT
>LPNX010266638.1:163807-177852 GCA_001517045.1 Pseudotsuga menziesii
TGAGGTGTGGTTACCATCAGGTGAGAATCAAGGATGAAGACATTCATAAGACAACCTTTAGGACAAGGTATGGGCATTATGAGTTTGTAGTGGTACCATTTGGCCTCACAAATGCACCAGCTACATTTATGTGCCTTATGAATAGTGTCTTTAGAAGGTATTTGGACAAGTTTGTTCTTGTTTTCCTTGATGACATCCTTGTTTATTCTAAGAATGAGGAAGAGCATGAAGAGCATTTGAGATTGACATTGAATTTGCTCAGGGAGCATCAGTTGTATGCAAAATTGAGCAAGTGTGACTTCTATAGAGATAGAATTCAGTATTTGGGTCACATTATCTTGGAAGAGGGTATCTCTATGGACCCTGAAAAGATTGAAGCCATTATGAATTGGCCTACTCCAAGAAATGTGACAGATGTAAGATGTTTTATGGGACTTGCAGGATACTACCGGAGATTCATTGAAGGATTCTCCAGAGTTGCACATGCCATCACTTCTTTGCAAAAGAAGGGGATGAAGTTTGAATGGACATCGAGGTGTGAAGAAAGCTTCCAGAGATTGAAGAGTCTTCTCACCAGTGTACCAGTATTGAAAGTTGCAGATCCAGAGAAAGATTTTGTGGTGTGTGCCGATGCATGCGGACAAGGGCTTGGAGGAGTCCTGATGCAGGACAACCACGTGATATGTTATGAGTCGAGAAAGCTGAAGGAACATGAGGTGAACTATGCCACTCATGATCTAGAGCTTGCGGCCATAGTACATGCTCTCAAGATCTGGAGACATTACTTGATGGGCAGGAGATTTGAGCTCAGAATGGACCATTGTGGACTGAAGTATCTATTTGACCAGCCTACTCTGAATGCTAGGCAAGCAAGATGGTTGGAATTTCTATGTGAGTTTGATTTTGAAATCAAGCACATAAAGGGAAAGGAAAATAAGGTAGCTGATGCACTCAGCAGGAAGGTGCAGGAAATGCATGTGGCATCTCTTAGTGTTTGCCAATCAGATTTGAGGCAACAGATCATTGATTATGTTGCTGGAGATGAATTGTATGAACAGGTCAAAGGCAAGTTGCAGCAGCAAAGTCTTGAGAATAAGTATGAGGGATATAAATTGGAAGAAGATGGGATTCTCACTTATAGAGGTAGAATTTATATTCTAGATGTAGCAGATTTGAGGAGAGTTGTCATGGATGAAATCCATCAAGCTCCATATTCTGGTCACCCAGGATATCAAAAGACAATCGCTACAGCTAGAAAGCAGTAATTTTGGCCAGGAATGAAAAAGGACATGGCTGAATACATCTCAAGGTGTATGAAATGTCAACAGGTAAAGGTTGAGCATCAACATCCAGTAGGTTTGTTGCAGCCGTTGCCAGTTTCGGAATGGAAATGGGAAGTTATTTCCATGGATTTTATTACAGGATTTCCAATGACTTGGAGACAACATGACTCCATCATGGTTGTGGTGGACATGTTGACTAAGGCAGCACATTTTATACCGGTTAAGTCTACATATGAGACTGGCGACATTGCAAAGATCTTCATGAAGGAGATATTAAAATTGCATGGATTGCCTAAGGCAATAGTCTCTGACAAGGATGTCAAGTTCACTTCCAACTTTTGAAAGGGGTTGTTTGCAGATTTGGGTACGAAGCTAAACTTCAGCACTGCATACCATCCTCAGACAGATGGTCAGATAGAGAGGGTTAATCAGGTGCTTGAAGACATGCTTCGCATGTATGTAATGGACAAACCAACCAAGTGGGAAGATTACTTGCACTTGGTAGAGTTTGCTTATAACAATGGACATCAGGCATCCTTGGGGATGAGTCCGTATGAAGCCTTGTATGGGAGAAGGTGTAGGAAAACAGTGACTTGGGATAATCCAGTGAACAGGATTGTGTTGGGACCAGAATTGCTCAAGGAAATGGAGCAAGAGGTTGTAAAGATAAGGCAGAAGCTGAAAGTAGCACAAGAAAGACAGAAAATCTATGCAGATAAGCATAGGGTGAACAGGGAGTTCAGTGTTGGGGATCATGTTTACCTCAGAGTGAGGGCAAGGAAGAGTTCCTTGAAGCTTGGTAGTTGTGCCAAGTTGTCACCAAGATACTGTGGGCCGTTTGAAGTGCTTGAAAGAATAGGGCTAGTTGCATATAGAATTGCATTGCCTACTAGCACTAGAGCTCATAATGTTTTTCATGTTTGTTTGCTTAAGAAATATGTACATGACCCTAACCATGTGATAAATTGGGATGTGATTCAGGTGGAACCCGAGGGAGAGTTCCGAATCGAGCCAATGCGCATCCTCGACAGGAAGGTCACAATGCTTCGGAACCGAGCCATAGGGCAGGTAAAGGTTCAATGGGAGCACTTCGGACCTGAAGAGGCTACATGGGAGCTGGAGGATGCCATGCGATTGGCACATCCATTTTTGTTCAATTCTACGGAACACTAAGGCGATACCAGTGTAGCATTTTGTTTAATTTTGCAAAGCACTGAGGACAGTGCTATTGAAGGGGAAGGGGAATGTAACGTCTCAGTTTTGACCCCGTTGCATTAGAAGTACATGATGTATATATTTTAATGATCATGGTGTGGAGCTAAAGGCCAAGGCCCCACCATTGATCGGTTATGCTATGTTTTGGATTTAATTGGTCACCGATGGTATATCGAGGCATGCGGTATATATTATGTTGGTCATCATGTAAATATGCATCTTTAATTAAATTAAATGAACCCAACCAGCTACAATCGCGGCAACTAAAATGAGAAAGGGGCATGATTTTCACAAGGATAAGGATGTGGGGGGATTTTTCAAACCTTGGCCAATGGGGTAAATATCCATGTGTCTTCTTTCCTTGCTCTACCCAACCACTTTCATTGAAGAATGGCTGCTGTGGTTGAGGCAGTTAATTGTTTTGGGAGTGGGGTGGCAGGACTGTCAGTCCTCACCCACATGCACACTCCACCAATGTTGAACCTCACGATGGGCAGTGAATGAAGAGGCCCTTCATTCATTCTTCTCACTCACGCAGACATTCTTCTCTCCATGCATGTGCTGAACACTCACGCACTCCTTACTCGTGCCTATCCGTTGTTTTGTTCACCCACGCACACGCTGGAATTCTTGTTCGTCCTCACGCAGGGATCGTTGGCTGTTGTTGCTCACTCACAGGAGTGATTCTGGTGTTACCCACGTCATTTTGGGATGGTTATTTTCCCACGTTCATTGGTGCGTTTGGGACTATTGTAAATTCACTTGAGAGTCATTTTGGCCATGATAGGGCCAAGAATGACTCAGAATTTGTCTTCCCTATCTTAAGCTTTATCAGCTGATTGATTGCACGTGTGCAATGGTTGGTCTTCGGACTGTGTAGGGAGTAGGGATGGGGGCTTAGTTTTGCTTGACAAACCTGGTGGCTGGAAACCACACAGACAGAGCTAGAGGGCTGGCCTTCTTCTCCATCACCCCTGAATAGCACTGGAAGGGAATGCAGGGCCTAAGGGACTGTGTAGCAGAGAAGGGACTGATTCCTTGTGTTGGGTGCATTTGGGTGTGTTAGAGGTCAGGCTAGTTCTGGTTTATGTGTTCTTGGCTCTGTAATGAGTTCACCAGCTTAGCATTAAGCCTTTCCCACTCCTTGATGGCCTGATAAACCAAACTATGTTGGCTTGGCTGTGTTTTGTGTATCCTTGGCTATGTATCAGCCTGCTAGTTCCCTTATTCCTTGGAGAATCATGCCCATCTCGGGGGTGGCAGCACTGCTGAGAGATTAAGGAGCACGATGGCTTATGGTTGGGTGGAACGTTGCAGCGACGTAGCTGGTTGCGGAACGACTTCTTCTTAAGATAAGTGATCTTGTCCATTTTACTTCTGCAATCATAATTTCTGCTAATGAAATGATGAACATGTTAAATGCATGCATGTCTGAATGTTGTTGGTTTCTGCTGTGTCTGATGATTAATTGCATATGTGCATGTTTTACCTTAATGCATTTTCTTGCAGCATTCTGTTTATTCAATTTTGTGCATACATATGTTCATGGGGCTCTTATCCCGGATGGTTAACACCATGGGGTCGCGTCCTCTTTGTCAGTCAGAGGCATGGGGATGTGACACCTACAAATTCAGAAGGTTCAAAAAAACAGATATTTATCTCAAATTTTGTAGCTTGGTTCTTGATAGCTTCAATTCTGGCTGCACTCAAGCGAAACCGATATTCTAACAGCTGCACACTGACTACGGAATGATCTAACTCATTCCTTAAGGTCTGGTCATTGAGAGATTTAATGTGTTGTATTCTTCTTTCCTCTTCTTGGTACCTTTTCTACAAAATTTCCACAAACAGGTTGTGGTCCGGAAAAGTATCTATTTTCTGTTCAGCTTCTACTTGGCATCAGTTATAAGTAATCAGAAGTATTCTAAATAATTATGTACATGCCCCTTTTGTCTTTCTAACAGCCTTCTTGAACTCCTCGGCTGTGTTGATGGCAAATTCCAATAATTCGTAGTCCTGCTTAAGGGCCTATGGATCTTTTGAGGGCAGCTCTGCAGGAGCTTCTTCATTGTTCTCTAGTCTTGCCATCCTTGCTGTCAGGACTTCCAGGATGTCCTGAGATCTGTCAACAAAATAGGAGGAGGTATCCAAAATCTCCTCCAACCGACCATCTACTTGCAAAACCCTGCATCTTTCCTCTTCTATGGCCGTCTGCAACTGAAGCATCTTGGCTTTCCATGCCAGCACATGTTCTTTGAAAGGTTGGAGACTAACTTGTTGTTCTTTGGCTTCCTCTAAAGATATTGTCAGCAAGGTAATCTGATCTTGAAGTTTTGCCTCCTGTTCTTGAGATTGCCTCTCATTCGCCTCCAAGGTGGTCTTTTGTAGCTCTAGATCCTCCATATTTCCTATCAGCTGTTCCTTCTCTGCCCTCAACTCTTGATATTCTTGTTATACTTTCTCCAGACACTCTTGGGCAGTCTCCATAGATCTTCTCTCTGCTTGGAGAACCTGAAGTTCACCCTTTGAAGACTTTATCTCCTTCTGTACGTCCTCAAATTTTCGCTTTAACTTATTGTTTTCTTCTCTTTCCTTTCCTAGTGTGTCTTTTAGTTGAGAAGAAGCCTTCTTAGACTGCTCTAGATCTGTCATTATTTTATCTACATTGTCCTCTGAAGCATGGATCAATGCAGCCCCTGCTCTGATAGTGAATCTAGGGTCTCTGTCTGTTCCATATACAATGGTCGTATCAGTTATCATCTTACCAGACAGGCCCCCTGTTTCTACCTTCTTCTTAGTTCTTTTTACTATCCTTTTCTTTTCTTTATCATAAAAGATAGTATTAAAATCAGGGACCTCTTCCCCTTTCTTCTGTTCAAAGGGGACCAGTCTAAGGGTGGGGGCCATATACTGTCTAGGTGTACTGACAGCAGGTACTTCAGGGTCTTGAACATCAGGGTTTTCCACGTCCTAGGCCTAAATGTCTGTTGTGTCAGAGGCTGACTGTTCTGTCACTATTTGGGTCAGCTTCATCCTCTCTGCCTCCTATTTCTTCAGCTCCTCATCTAACTTCCTTTTTCTTTCTTCTTCTTCGATCCTGGCATCTTCTTCTACTTTTCTGGCTGCCTCTTGTGCAGCTCTTCTTTTCTCTTCCTATTCTCCCGTTAGCCACCCTTCGGCTTCTTGGGCTAACCTTTGAGCTTCTTCGTTTCTTTTCCTGGTTTCCTCCTCGGCCTTTGCTTGCTCATCCTGCCCCTTTCCACCTTTGGTGGTGATTTTCTTTTTAAACCTTTTCCTCAAGGCCGTTATGTTCAATGCACTACAGAAAATGGAATCTCCTTTGTCCCAGTGGTGAGTGTATTCAAAATGGACATTAGCCTCTTTGCAGTGCTCTACAACCTTGTTGTGGGAGTCATTCATGTGGAAGGGCATTTCCCCAAAATGAAACTTCTCCAACTCCTCCACAAATTCATCGGCCTTCTTTACCCTAGTAAACTTATAACTCCCTAACTTGAGAGGCAACGGAGGATATGCATCCTTCTTATGTTCAAATAGGAAACTTCCTATGCCATCTAAGAAGACTTGCCTAACTGCCTCTTTGTGAATTATATAGTCTGTGGCATACTTAGGCAGTAGGGAGGGTGCTCTAGAGCCTCCAAACATTCTGAAATAGAACCCCTCCTCAGTCAGGTAATAATCAACGTATTCTTCGATCACCTGCAGTGCCTCCTCCGACATGCAGTCACATTCTTTTAAGAAAATAAGGGTATATAATGGCATAATGAAATGCTCACACACCTCCCTGTAGTGACTGTGGTACTTGTGAGCCCACAGTGGCTTGTATGCGAAGTAAACAAGTATCCTTTCCCAGTCCCAGATGCACCTTAGGCCGGGGAAAGGTTGATTGCATAGTATGCAGTCAAAGAGTATGGAGCTCATGTAAAATTCTGACCTTTTTTGGGACACTCCTCCCAAAGATGATGCCATGCAGGCTGAAAGGCTATTGGACACAATGTTGGCCCAGTTGAAAACGGTCCCCTGTGTCGCGACATAAAAAATTATCGGCATCCACTCCAATTTGAAGCTTTTGCCATGGGCTCTCCCAAAAATTCTATTGAGCATTAAGGCAATGACCCTGTAAGGGGTTCTTAAGCTTGCGGTGTCATATTCTCCCGTTGGCCTCGTTCTAAAGTTTATTCCAGGCATGAGCATCCTCTTGAGGGTCTCAATGAGGTCCATCCGGATGTTTGTCAGCCAATCTTCAGTTAAATATATTTGTGCTTCTGGCAAGTGGTAGGCCAGGGCTACATATCCAAGGCTATAGGCAACATAGCCTTGTTTATCAACATTCTCAAGACTCATGGTGCTTACGTCTTCCTTGGGTAGAATCCACCCAATCACTTCAGAGCATGGAAAGAGCTCGACTCTTGTAGCAATCTTCATCAATGAAGACCTTTCTATGTTCGCGTAAATTTTCTCTTCCTCAAAACCTATATCAAGCACCTCTCGGCACGTGATCAACCTATAAATGTCTCCCCACTGATACTCAGGCTCTACACCAGTTATGCATTTGGTGTCTTCATAAATATATTTGGTCTTGGTGATGACTTTGACGTCGGGTTCCTCTTCGACCACAGGGGCCTTCTTCTTTTGACGCTTAGACATTTTGAGTTCGGAGGAATCTTCCTGTCACATATAAAATTGTAATTGTTAGGTCATTTCTAGACAAATTGTAGAGATTGAGATAACAATGTAAACATTTTACCTCATCTGCGTTAAACATGACAGCAGTTAATCAAATTAAACAAATATGTTCACACCAAAACTCCTGTCTATACTGAAATCGGCTCAGTCAACAAAGCTCGAGTGGGAAACAAGGTCTACGTTAAAATGAAACAACCTCGGGCTCTCTGTGGGCGCCATAACCACTACGCTACGTGGAACAACAGAGGCACTTAATCTAGCCACTCAAAGGGACGTTTCAAGAGATATCACTGTATATGCACATTCTACGGTCTGTCTTAGGCTGGGCGATGCTATACTACCCCAGACCGATTCGGGCTCGAATTCGACCGTGAACCGGGTCGCTTGAAACATCGAGGTAAACACAAGGTCCTGGTTTGCAAGATGTGGGTAACCGAAGCAGGGGAAACCAGTCTAACATTCCCCAGGGAGGCCATGAAGACCTTCCCCGAACGGCCAAACATAAAATGGGCCAGACTGGTGCAGACAGCGTAACAGTCGTCTGCACCGGTTTCCCCAACCATCGAGTGCAGGGTAAAAGGCCATAACGGCAGTGGAAAAGGAAACACTTCGTGGGAAACAAAACTCCCCTATAGACAGTTACGCTACCCATCCCAGCATATATACATGTAAACGACGGGGACCAAGGGAAACCCTAACCACAGAAATAACAACAAACCAAAAATTGAAATGTCCAGCCGAACGGAATGGGATGATGAGTACAAGGGAATCCCTGGAAATGCTGCGCGACTGGCGGGAGGAAGACCGTTGAGCCTCCATGGTGGAGCCACCTAGGAACAAGGGTACCGACAGCGGGGTCCTGGTTAGCTCAAGCGAAAACAACAGCGCAACGACAGTCCAAAATAATAATAAAATAATAATCTACCCGACCCCATATATATATATATATATATATATATATACCCGGTCAACCATAAGCGGCGGGAGAAAACATTGGGCGGTTAAAACACAAGGATCAGAGATCAAAATAACATTTACTCCCGAAACGTTGGGTGGTAAGACAATTGGGAGAACCGTCGAGGCACCGGAAAGAAACTAAACAATAAAAGCATCGGAGCTCGCAAGATTAAAACGTCGGAGCGATAAAGGGACGAGGAGCCACAATGGCGGAAACATAAAAGACATTGAGTTCTGCAAACCGTCAAAATCAGAGAAAAAAACAACTTAATTTCAATCAAGAAACATCGGTTCCGCGGAAAATAAAATCAAACCACTGGAAAGACAGCACTTTTCAACGCCGCAACGGCGGACGCCGAAAACTTAAGGATCGGTGAAACAAATCGACGAGATCGAAAAAATTAAGGTGATGCACCATCCGCAACTGCGGAAAACTTAGAGACAATCCTGACAAAAATCCAAACGACAACCGATTAAGACAAAAGTGAATAAATGCATCGGAGAAAACAATCGGACCTGGTTGCTTATTACCTTTCCACAATGGTGGGAGCGCAAGTGACTAAACTTCCGACTCAAACACTCAAAAATGCGCTCGATGGCAAGGTAAACTTAAACAAGTAGTGAAACATTTCTGGCATTAGGAATAGTCTTTCTGCAGAATCATCAAAGCAAATCAAAAGTCAAACCAAACTAAGCAAAAGGAGGGTCCCGAAATTTTTTTGAATTTTGGGAAAATGTTGCAGCTGCAACACATCTCTTCACCGTTGCACCTTTTCATTCTTAGATCATGCCACTTCATGAAGACTCAGTTCTTCATTCTAACAATTATTTAACTCTATTTAATTTTATCATTCATACCATTCTGCAATGCAATTTTACCAGAATTGCCTCTCTTCAATGATAATTCTTCACCAGAAATTATTTCAAATTTTCCTTTCCACCTTCCGCATTCCGCAGGGTGGACTCCGAGTTGTGGAAACCCATATTACTTTATATTTTCTTTTTCGCCTTCCGCCTTCTACATTTTGCATGGCGCACTTCAGGTTGTGGAAACCCATATTACTTTATATTTTCTTTATCGCCTTCCGCCTTCCGCAGGGCAGACTCTGGGTTGTGGAAACCCATATTACTTTATATTTTCATTTTCGCCTTCCGCCTTCCGCATTCCGCAGGTAGACTCCAGGTTGCGGAAACCCATATTACTTATATTCACTTTTTTGCCTTCCGCCTTCCACCTTCTGCATTCCGCAGGGCGGACTTTGGGTTGCGAAAACCCATATTACTTTACATTTTCTTTTTCTCCTTCTACCTTCTGCATTTCTTATGAACCGTTGATTTCGTTGCGGGTTCACTCTCGACCGTCGATTTGCAATCAAATGCGGATTTGCACTATAGTATTGTGAATCTCTCTTCAGCCGTTGACCTCTTTGTGGATTCAATCCTAACCGTTGATCCATGATCATTGTCAATCTTTTGCCTCTTGCATCGATCCTCTGCCTCTTGCATCATGTTCACTGGTTTTGTCATTACTGAACTCCTTTGACATCAATTGACAACCATTTTCAACACTACAAACTCAAAACATCCCATTACATGAATATAGGCACTATTGGTCCAATTTACAATCATGCTTTATTCCCAAAATAGACTATTAGTGTAACTTAACTAAATCTCATAAAAAAACTAGGTCGAACTCCTTGTTTCGACTTGCTCTTCTCCTCTTTTGTCGTAGTATTTTTCATCGCGGTCCTTGGTCGTCTTGTGACTGGAATATTCATTTTTTGAACAAAAATCTGCTATCTTTTCCTGGGGCCAACATTCTTTCCAATTCTATCATATTTGTGAAAAAAATTAGTGTTCTCATCACCGCGGGAAAGCCATATAACTCAGCTCATTTTGTGCCATTTAGATTCATCCTACTCTAAGAGATCTTTCTTTAAGAATTCGAAGTTCTTAATATTCCCTAATTCTTATTTTGTGAATATTTCGTACTTTGTAGATGTTTGAAGTGTCTTATTCTAAGTGGCAAATATACTCATGAGAATCGTTATACTCTAACTTCACTCACTCATTTTTTGTCTACTTAATCCTTTTTTAGGTTATCACTAAACTAGAATATTACAAAATCCTCTAGGTAAGTATCGAAGTGATTCCATTCACTTTCAACCAAATTGACAAACTCCAAATCCTTGAATGAATGTGAATTGAACTTAAAGGGACATAAGAAATTTTCCTTTGTTCTCCCTATCTAAAGAAAAACTGGGGAAATCCTCCTTCACGAATCGAGGCTCTAAACCTTTATATTTCTACTAAAATATACTTAGCTAAAAGGAATCGTCAAGTCATTTTGATATAACCCTAGCTCTGATATTATTGTAACTTCGAAGAATATTCTATATGTATCTTTTTTTGTTCCCCGATGGTCCTACCAGGAGAACCATTTGTATTACATTGTACCCCGATGCTCCTAATCTCCTAATCGGAAGAGTTAATAAGAGTCTTGAGGTAGTCCCCTCTAATTGTAAAGGTGGGTCATTAGCACTGCAGTATGGTTACTTGATCCTACATGTGTAACTCGAGCCTACATGATTTAACTCGAGCCTACATGTCAAATGAGTTAACTTAAGTGAACGAATGAATATAAATAGAGATGTAGTGCTCCTCATTTGAGACACACACACTCTCACTTGTGTAGCGCATTAGTGGAGAAGAGAAGTAGCTGGAGAAGGAGGAGGATCAAGCTTTGATCTCCTTGCTGGTTTTATATTTTATCTTTTTGGGGCATCTATATTGAGGAAGCTTTTGTTGGGTTTTTCCCTTTAGGGTTTTCCCAGGATAAATATTTGTGTTCCTTTTTTTGATTGTACTTGTCTATCTTTCAGTGATCCTGTTTATATGCTTTTGTCATGAAAATGAAATGAAATACCGATGTCTTAGCTAAGCATATGAAAAATTTAACATGGTATCAGAGCCACCATGAAAAGAAGACATTATGAAGCTATAGAATCTAGGGCTTCTTACTTTTTGGTTCTCTCTCCACAATTGATCAGCAAAAGAAGGCTAGGCTGACTCTCCATTGAAGGGCGCATCTTTCTGTCGAAGCGAAATTCGATTCCAAGCATTTTCAGTTTTCGGTGTGGGAAATTAGGGCTTCTTGCAGAAGAAGAATTTTTTAGTGAGCCCACCATAGGATTGCTCTCCTCATAAAAATCTAAGTCTAGAGACCTGGATCAAGTTTTTTGGTTGGGTGAAACTTCGGGAAAGTCAAACCCTAGTTTGACCCCGAGCTAGAAAAACCCTCAATACTAAAACTGCTAAGTTTTGGTACATTCGCTATATCCAGATATTGGCAAAGGTTCAGGAGCTAAAAAATTGCAAAGGTTGAAGATAAAATCCTGATGTACACTGTGTCCAAAATTCAGCCTCATATAAGCTATATTTTGGGAGATATGATCCCTCCAAGTTAGGGTTCTAGCCTCTTCCAGAATTCATCCCTAAACAGGACACCTAGGGAAAATTGCTATAGATTGGGCTACAGAGGTCCAAATTGAATTCCTAAAGATTTTCCAGAAATATCTCGGACTATACTTTCTGTGGTCTGAATTTCAGAACCAGAAGATGAAACAGTGACACGTGGCAGTCTGTACAACTTCACTATTCTGAACAGTCCTGTAACAGGTCACAGTGGGAAAAGGATAATAAATCCCAATTGGTGAAACCAAATCTGATGAAACCTATGGTGTGGGATCAGGGACATGCGAGGTTACCTCAATGTGAAATTTCAGACACATAGGAGCAGTAATTTCATAGATATCACAGAAACAGTGACAGGCATTTCTGGAGAAGAAATTGGAAAACTAGGGCTTCCTGTTCCGGGAGCTTCCCTCCACTGTTTTCAGAAAAGGAGTACATTAGACAGCTCCATTTGAAGAGATCTATCTTTCTATCCAATCAGATCTTAAATATTCCAACTTTTGAAAATTAGGGTTTCTCTAACAAACCCTAAATCAGCTAGCTCTGGAAGTAGGACGGACACCTCAAATCGGTAAGATCTAATCTTTTGCTATTTGCATTTGAGGTTCTCATTTCAAAGTGATCTATCACATCAGCTTGATGATAAGCTTGGTAAATTTGACAAGTTCCAAGCATGGAAGTATATTATCTCTCTAAAGAACATGAATTGGACACCTACATAAGTAGAGAGGTTCCAGTTCCATACAGAGATGAGGTTCAAAGCCTTACACAAGAAGAACTTGATCAAGGCCAAGAAGATCATTGTTGATTCAATCACGGATCAACTTGTACCATAAGTGTCTTCCCTAAAGACACCGAAGATGTTTGATTCCTTGATCAAGCTATTTGAAGATAAGAACTTAAATCAGAAGATGGCTTTGAGAAAACAGTTGAAGAATGTGAAGATCCAGAATGCAGAACAACTTGAAGAAGTAGAAGAAGAAGTGGAGATTGCATAAGTGGTGATAGCCACCTTGAATGGCCTCCCGGGATCATGGGATTCATGCAAATAATGTATGCCAGAAGGAAGTAATTGCTTTCAGCTCAACTCATAAGAAGAGAAGAAGAAGATGGGAGCAATTGAAGATCAAGCTCTCACCATTCAGAGAAGATCCCTTAAGCGATGAGGAATATGAAGAACTCAATTCTTGTCATGATGATTTGATGAATGAAGAAGATGATAAAGCAGAATGATCAATATGGATTCTACCCACAAAACAAATAAAAGATAAGTATTCAATTGTCATTTCATGATATTGTTTTGTTATACATTTGTTGATGTGTTATGCATGATAGATTGTTTGCATTAATGACTGTATACTACTATGCATGTGATGGGTAAGTAGCTCATGGAGCTATACAACTCTCCATTGCTACTTATCAAACCTCTTTGCTGACATATTGGATTAGTGCACAATCTCAATAATGTCATGGTGGAGATGGAAGGCATCTAGAAAGTTTATGTGAGATATGGATGAATGTTGTATTGACTAAACAGTTGCATGATGTATAAGAATTTGTCGTTATGCATATGTTTTATGAAATACTTCTAACCATGCAACTGGTGCATTTGAATTGTAGGAAAGGTCATGTACAACCTCCTACAAGAAAAGAAGGATGAGACTTGTTCCGAAGAACAAGTGATGACAATTCAAGATTCACTCCAATAAACATGAATCTGAAGCTCCCAGGGTCAGAGACACCATGACGGAAGAAAGAGCTTCAGAGAGTGGTAGATCCACCTTGAAGGATGAAGACCACCATGGGTACAAGAGATAACTCAAGATGAAGAAAAGAATGCTATGAAAGAAGCTATGATCAAAGAATAACAGTTGATCATGGGGAATGATGTATACGATATGATGGAACAAGTGTACAAAGCAAGGTTCATGATTCTCCCCAGAAAGAATAGACTATGACATGACATACTCTATTGACCAGTATATATCAAGCATAGAACCACCTGTACAGAATGAAGAGGGAAGATGATACTCCACTTCAGGGGGAATGACTACAAAAAAATATATCTGAGTTCGACATGGTATGACATGCTGGATAGCTTTGTGATGGATCGAGACTTTACCAAGAGTAAAGTGGGTTCCAACCTTCAAGGTTGAATGCAGAAGACTAGGATATGTTGATGACTTGAGAAGACAAACTCATAGAAGATGTTATGATACTAGAATGATGTTTGGGATATAGTACTCAAACCAGAAAGCAAGAATGTGGTATCTTCCAAATGGATTTCCAAGATAATATATGTTGCTGATAGAAGGTAAGAGTTGTGGCTAGAGGTTTCTATCAAAAAGAGGGAATTAATTCTGAAGAGACACTTACTCCAGGAAGCAAGGTACACTTCCTTCAAAACTATCA
>LPNX010266638.1:178050-229470 GCA_001517045.1 Pseudotsuga menziesii
TTCATTGCCACACCCATGGACTCCAACCTGAAGCTGTTAACTGATGACTCATTAGAGTTAATGGATGTGACTCACTATAGACAAATCATTGGGTCATTGATGTACTTAACAAATACTAGACCAGACATTTGTTTTGCTGTGAACACCTTAAGTCAATATCTTGTTCAACCAAGACGGGTTCACCTAGTAGCTACAAAACATGTGATGAGATATCTAAAAGGGACTATAGACTTTGGTCTATACTATGATGGTAGCCATGAGTATAGATTGTATGGCTACACAGATGCAGATTGGCCTGGAAGTATCTCAGATAGGAAAAGCACATCAGGTATATGCTTTTGTTTGAGGTCTGCTGTGAGTTCATGGTTTAGTAGGAAACAGTCCAGTGTTTCTCTTAGCACGGTTGAAGCAGAATACATAGCAGATTGCTCTACTAAGTAGTGAATCCATATGGCTTCAGAAGCTGATATCAGGTCTCTTTGACCTGAAGATGGACACTACAATGATTCTATGTGATAACCATAGTTGTGATGAAAAAGAACCCTGTGTTCCGACATAACACGTAGAAATCCGGTATTTCTACATACAAGATAAGATGCAGATGATGATACTGTAGATGCAAATGATGGTGATTCAGTATTTCTATACTGAATATAGAGATGATGATGTTTCAGTATTCCCATACTGAAGATATAGATGATGATGATTTCAATATTCCCATACTGAAGATATAGATGATACTTCAGTATTTACATACTGTAGATACAGATGATACTTCAGTATTTACATACTGTAGATACAGATGATGTTGATTCCGTATTTCTATACTAAATATAGAGATGATGATGCTTTCAGTATTTCTCTACTGAAGATATAGATGATGATGCTTTCAGTATTGACATACTGGAGATACAGATGGTGATAGTTCAGTATTCACATACTGAAGATGTAGATGATGATGGTTTGGATGATGATGTACTGACGAAGCCTCTGCCTCGAGTAGAGTTCGAACACTTTCAAGACAAGCTTGGTGTTGTTCGGGAAGACCTTCCTCGAAAGGGGGAGTAGTGATGTTGCAGTGGGATTGTATCATCCCTGGGCATTTTCCCTAAAGTGATCTAGGGACCTCGGTCCTCGAGAATGAAGAGGGATTGTATCATCCCGGGACATCTGTCCATAATAGATTCGGTGACCTCGGTCCTCGAGAACGTGACGAGATTGTATCATCCTTGGGCACTTTCCCTAAAGTGATCCGGAGACCTCGGTCTTCGAGAATGAAGAGGGATTGTATCATCCCGGGACATATGTCCATAATAGATCCGGTGACCTCGGTCCTCAAGAATGTGGTAGGATTGCATCATCCTTGGACATTGTCCTAAAGTGATAGGGACTGATTCTCCCGTAATCAATCCGGTGGCTTCGGTCCTCGAGAATGTGGTAGGATTGCATCATCCTTGGACATAGTCCTAAAGTGATAGGGACTGATTCTCCCGTAATCAATCCGGTGGCTTCGGTCCTCGAGAATGTGGTAGGATTGCATCGTCCTAGGAATCGTCAAGTCATTTTGATATAACCCTAGCTCCGATATTATTGTTCCTCCAATTAGCTTTACGATAAGTGGATCTAAATCACAAAGCCTTACTCTTGAATCTTGAGTAACAAGTAATTAGTGAGTGCTTCCATTCTCCTAAATGGTCTAGCTCACTATTTTCAAATTTTATATTTTTAAAACATCGACCAAAACATAAGACACGATAGAGTTAACATAAAATCTCGACTAAAATAAGAGTCGACCACTATTGTCGAAGTTGACCATATGGTAGTGTCGGCCAAGAAGCATACCATCTATAGTGACCACAACTAGTTTTAACAAAAAGAGTTGGAGAAAAAAAAAAGTTGACAAAATTCATATCGAATATATATCAAATCATGTTCTAGCTTACAAGAATTAGTCGAAATTATATATTGAGTGGTCAAATTCTCATCCATAGTGGATACATTGATGCAGTCAGCGAGCCAAATATAGCATCAGGTAATGGTATATTCAATTATTTTCTAACAGTCAAAATAGTTGATATTACAGCAATTTCTTAAACGATTTCAACTAAACATGAAAGAAACAAAGATACATTATCTTATCTTTACGTGCATCGTTCAGTCAAAATTTACCTGCATCGTTCAGTCAAAATAGGCAATGTATCCTTGTATTCAGTTCATCGTTGACTAACTATTACTTAGGTTGATCACTTATTAATTTGTGATCATTTTTTTACTTTTTAACCAAACTTTGTAAATCCATGATGTTATGTCATGCCACTCTCCAAGTTTTTCAATCCATTTTCCTTGCATGCCATTGGTTGAGATATTTGGGATCTTATTGCAAAGTTGATGATAGGCTTCTTGGTATTGTAAAAAGTGTTTAATGCAGGCATTTAAAATTATGCATATCTGATAAGGAATAATACTCACGCATATTTGTATGTCTGCTTTCAGTGCTTTCTTCGCCATACAACTATCCACCTTCCCATTTCCACTACATTCACCACCTTAACCATATATTTATTTGCCTTAATGATCACAAATATGGATGGATGCATATCTGCAATGTTCCATGCAATGCCCTCTGGATCAATATTTTTGGATGGTTGTTTCAACAAGGATTCAGTCGTGAAATTGGTTGAAGGAGAAAGTGGAGATTGTTAACACTTTTTCTCACTATGCGCTAAATGATTGGAGGAAGAAGGCCTACTAAAATTTGCATCAATCGACCCTAGAAGAACACCATGAATTTTTGTAATCTTCCCCACGGGTCATCTTTAGGCCTCGAAAGTGTATGAAGACAAGGAAATCTGGTCCTAAATTGTGTGGGAGTCGAGCGAGCTTAAAAGGATTTCGGTTTAAGCAAGAGAAAGATAGCTTGCAGATTTCATGGCCCATCGGATGAGGAAAGAATGAACAAATCAACGGTCATAAGTCTTCTCACCGTTTTGAGGTAAAGGAAGAAAGAGTGTACACAATTCGACCGAAGCTATGGGGAAAGAGACATTACTTCAATGGTGGCGATCTTGAGGCGAGCAAGATTGACGGTGGTGGTATGTTTCGCAGATTTGACATGCATAACCCAAGTCACTTTTTGCATTTTTGCAGAATAGGTTAAAAAGCCCACAGATATCAAAGGTCGAGATTGACTAAAGGATAGATCAACAGAGGAGGTTAATTCCGCTAATCAAAGTGCTTGTGAGGCTTCTTGTTTTCAAAATCTATGGAATGGTTAAAATAGAGGCAAGTTTTGAAGGCGGAGATTGAATCGAGAAAAGATCCATGGTGGACAGCATTTACGCTGATTGAAGACACGCAGAGTAAATCGACTTTGGAATTTGCAAAATATGACACACCCGTTACAAGTGGACAGTAAAGATTGTTGACATTTCTGATTGAAAGGCTGGAAATGGTTATTCTCGTTGAAAGTTGTGTAAAAGAGAATCAGAGACGAAAGCTGCAATTCCTTGTAAGGCCCACTCATTGCAAAGGGCCACTATCAGAAATAAAGATGAAAGGACATGGTTGAACATAGTCTCACTTACCTTGGATGCAGAGAAGCGGCGTTTTGGGGGTAACGCCCAGACGCCATTTGAGTGGATCTATGACCAAAAAATCAACTCCACGGCACAGATCACTCCTCGAAATCCAATAGTTTGTTGCATCACGCGTATAAGGATCTGAAGAACGTCTTAAGGATCAAAACGGAAAAAGTTAAGTATGGACTTCACATGAAGCAAGGTGAAGAAGCAGCAGATGTAGAGAACAATGACTTTCTGATGTCATCGTTAAGAGGGGTAGATAGACGCGAAATGTCTAGTCCATGTGCCATGAGCCGAGTGAGAGCTGATGAGAACTGAGGCCATAATTCAATTCTGCAGTTGATAATATGGCACCATAACAGAAAGGGGCGGCGTGACGAGTATCTCCGCATAAGGACTGGATCCCGAACCCACGTGACTGCATGTGCTGTCATCATGATACTCGGTGATGGCATGTGTGAAGGTGCTGACGAGGCCATTGTCGAGTCCAACCACCCAGCTCCTTATAAGCCCCACATTCGGAGCCATTTGAAGACATAGACGTGGTAAATATTGAAGAGAGGCTAAGATGGTTGAGTATTAATCTGCCGAGAATCCTGAAAGTCTTAAAGGTGTCCTGTAATGGGTGTCTGGTATGAGAAACTTGTTTTCCACGGTATTCTATTATTTGGTGAGAATCGCTCTGAATTGCTGCAATTCCTAGGCTTTCATGCAAGGAGGGCTCCAAAAATCAGGGTAAGGACGTTCATTACATTAGAGAAGATTTATGGCACTAGTAAGATCGATGTAAGGATGTTGATCACATTATATGGACCTTCTGAGGCTGGTGAGGGAAATACTGTCATAATAAAATGCAACACCCCCGCGGAAGCAGCGCCTAGAACTCCTTGTCTAGTGGGTATCCCGCTAAATCCTCTGGACATGGTCGTTGTCTCCATAATCTCAGCACGTGGTGACCATTGCTAGAGGAAACCCATTGGAGCGAATGCTTAGACGGGAGGAGAGGAGGTCAAAGGCCTTCGTCTTCATTGCCATTGACTCCACTTCCCAAATTTATCTGGGGTGATGACAAATCCAAGGAGGTGTTGCACCATATGACCTGTAGGAGGACCCTCCTCCTGGGAGAAGAGAAGCACAAGAATGACAAGCCTCCTCAAGGGCATGTCACTGTAAAACGGTGTGGTATTTCCCCAAGTCCTAGCCAATAGTAGTGTTACCAGGAGACAAAGGGGCTAGGAGGAGAGTCGAACACAGAAGGAACACAAACCTTAATGCTAGCTGTGAAGGCAGGTAGAAAAAGTCATCGAACACAAAACAAACACAAAAGGTCCAAAAAGAAAGAGACGTGTTACATGCCCAACAGAAGGAGAAACAACTCAAGCCGAGTCAGCATAAAATCGCCAAAGTTGTCCTGAGCCATCATTTTCAAGACAAGCGAGCCTGAAAACTGAAGATGTTGCATTTTCATTTAATTCAAGCATGTGTGTTGCTCCATATTATTTTGTTTTGTATGTATCAATCATGGTGAATATGTAACGTCCGAGTTTGTTACAAGTTTGATTCTGAATGTAATTGGTTTCTCTCCCTATTTCGAAGTTAGTCTCGGGGGGCCAGAAACAATATAAATATACTCTCTACAAAGGGAGAAAGGGTTGGAACCTGTAAAGACTTTGGTTCTTATGTAAATTTGATCTGCTTTAATATAAGTTATAGAGTTGAATGTCAGTTTGGGAATGCAAGAATTCATGTGTATTTCTTAGTTACAGTCTGTAACCTTCTTTCTTTATGTGTATGTTTTTTCCTGTTATTCTTTCCACTATGTTTTCTTCGTGTCTTTAACTAGTGTATAATGGTTTCAGAATTCATATTTTTATGCTTTGACCATTGTTTTAGACATTCACCAAATTTTTCTTCCAAAGTTGATGTAGAATTCATCTTTTTGGTGTTCTGCATTGATGGACTGCCATCATTCTTCCCTTTCCACCAGACCCAAGACATATTGACCATGACCAAAGTACTACCTTGTTCTTGCAAATATTTCCTGTGCAAACTGCTTTTTGTTTGTTGGCCATTATGACTCCATAGCCCAATACATCCTTACCTTGTTTCAACCACCAACATCTAAAATTTCATTCCATGACAATATATCTCACCTTGATAAGTATCTTGTGAGAGATCCCTCTCTGGAAATGGGGAAACCAACTCCCTTTCCTAAAGCAGTTATGTTGTTACCTTGGGGTCTGCCTTTCCACAACCTTGGGTGTGATTCTGAGTCCTAACAAACTGGCGTCGTTGTCGGGGACAAAATTGAAAATCATCTCTAGGAAGAATGACAAGTATTCTAAGCTTAAAGGGTTTTTGCAGGCAAATAGGAACTCTTGCATATGGAAGGTTGTATCATTTTCCCTGACGACTCCACTAAAATATTATGGAAGGTGGCTCCACGGGGGAGATCAGCGGCAAAAAGGAACGATGCGAGAAGGGGGCTTTTAAATCTCCCCAAACTATGGACGATAGAGCTGTAAATCCTACTGTTCATGGTGAACGACAGTCAGACATCAAGAATATGATAAATCCTTCACCTGGTGATTCTACTTTCCCAAGAATCCATGGTTCAAATGATTCGGCAACTCCACCGGTGTCGTGATCCAGGAAGTCAAGTCTCCAAGCGAGATTAGTGGACTCCGTTGGGGAAGTGAACTCACTGTAAAGACATGGGCAGGCTCGACGAAAAGATAAGGTACTCAAGATCCAGCTTTCTCTGAAACATATTATCTTTTCTTGTAAATATTTCCTTATCCTTCCTAAGTTTATCAAATCCTTCATGGCTTATTTCACTCCAAACAAAGTCTTGAATTCACTCTTGTACATCCTTCCCTACAAATTGAAAGTATCTCTTCATCATGTATGTCTGCTCTTGATTAAGACCATTTTCTTGAAACCCCTAACACTAAGAAGCAGTCTAGTGAACCTCACGATGCCATGCCCGAGGTCATATCCTGTCCACATGGATTTATTTCGGCCAGTACCAAAAACCGGTATATGCCTCTTTTCCTACCTCATATCCTTCATGGATTTCCTATAAAACACTACAAATACCTTCCTAAGTTTGACTGAGAATCTGAAGACCTTATAGCTGGGAAACATTTACAAGCCTTCGAACATTTCCTTGACCTCTTTGAGATAAAGCATGATGATGTTTGTATGAGAACGTTTTCCCAATAATTGCAAGGAGATGTTAAAAAATGGTTTAAACATTTGCAACCTAGGTCCATAAATACATGGGAAGAGTTCTCTCATATATTTTTAGGGTTTTGGGGCGAGAAGAGATCATCAAACCTAATACTTTAAGAGTTTTATTCTATGAAGAAACATGATGAGGAAACTATGTCTAGTTTCAATAGGAGGTTTGCAATATTTTATTATAGTATGCCAAAATAAATTCAATCGTTAGAAGGTGTTGTTAATTTGCATGATGCCTCTGTTTTGTCCCCTGAATTGTCAACATTGCTTTTGGAAAGAACATCAATCACATTGCAACGTATGTTTGTCAATGCGTTAGAAATCAAAGATCATCTTGGGATGTCTAAGAAACTTTCAAACCAAGGCGGCGATGACAAAGTGGAAAAGGATTTAGGATTGAATGAACAGTGTGGGAGACTCGCCTTGCTATCCAATGTTGTTTGGTATGGGAGAAAAAAGGGTCAGATTAATGACGTGCAAGGAAGGGATCGCAATCCTTTGTTCTGTGAAAACCACAATCATCTCGTAGTACATTTTGTTGGTGACAATTCTAAATAAGATTTCAAATTTCCTATGTATGATGAGTATAAAAATGATTTCTGGGATGTTGTGTTTAAAAAACCAGCGGCAGATTTGTGAGTCTGAGACCTGATAAAGAAGAAGATGAAGACTCTGAAATAAACGTTTCCCCATATTTTTTGAATTCAGAGGTTCCACGTTAGGGGAATTGTTTTGTTTGTTGGACCTTGCAAGAGAAAATGATCGTGTCTTCATTGGAGCATGTACAAAGGATGAAGTTCTAAATTCAGAAGGTTTGAGTGAAGGTTGTGATGTCTCCTTGAGAAATTGTCATGAATGCTCCTTGCGTAGTTCCTTTGAAGGCCAAATTGATGGTATACAAGAGGAGTTATTTACCAACCCACTTTCTCAAGATAAGCAGGTGACCAAATTTTCCAGAAGCTGTCGTGTTTTGTATGATCCTGTAGCTGAATATATGGACATATTTCTCAGTAAAGAATACTGCTCAGGGGTTAGCAATGATGGAAGAACGCACTAAGAAGGGGGGGGACTCCAAAAGGGATGCTTCCTTATCTTTTTCGAGTTCAGGAATCAATTTTCCAGGTCCTGTTGAAGAGCTCAATACTATCTTCCTAGAAACGCACGAGATGAGTCATTTTTCGACTCAGAGATCTTATGCAGAAAAGTTGATGTTTCGTTTGAAGAGGGTCAAGATTTTTCCTTTCCTGGTCACATTGGGGAACATTTCGACGGGTTGCTAAAGCTGTTGCAATTGGAGCAGTTCTGCCATAGAAAATTAATAACATAAGATTTTGCAAGTTATTACGATCCAGTGGTAGAGTACCTGGAGAAGCTTTGCAATGGAAATAACTACTTATATCTCTGCCAGCAAGATCATATCCTTTATACTGACATTTTTCCATTAAATCTGTCATTTCTGCCTCTGATCATGCATGGGGGTAGGGTTGGTCTGTGGAATCATCTACTTGACTGGCGTCACTGGAAATCAGAAATCACTTGACTGGGCGTTAAGTTTGGTAGGTAGGGTAGGTAGGTAGGAATGAATAAGCTCGACATGGCGAGCATTTCTTTTAAATATTTTTAGAGTCAGTTCAATTTCCCAATTTGGTTTTAGCGTTAGTTCAGATTTGATTTTTCAGCACATGCTGGAGATTTGCAATGAGGCTCGGGGAGCCTCCCAATGGATTCAACACCTGGTCTATGGAGTTCTTTGCTACCTCGCAGGGAGGATAGCATCCCTAACTGGAGCCACTTGTTAACATTGTTTCTCACTTTGCGCTAAATGATTAGAGGAAGAAGGCCTACTAAAATTTGCATCAATCGACCCTAGAAGAACACCAAGAATTTATGTAAGCTTCCCCATAGGTCATCTTTAGGCCTTGAAAGTGTACGAAGACAAGGAAATCTGGTCCTAAATTGTGTGAAAGTCGAGCAAGCTTAAAAGGATTTTGGTTTAAGCAAGAGAAATCTAGCTTGCAAATGCCGTGGCCCGTTGAATGAGGAAAGAATGAACAGATCAACAGTCATAAATCTTCTCACCATTCTGAGGTAAAGGAAGAAAGAGTATACATAGGTTAGCTGAAGCTATGGGAAAAGAGATTGTATTTCAACAGTGGTGATCTAGAGGTGAGCCAGATCGACGGTGGTGTTATGTTTTGAAGATTTGACATGCACGGCCCATGTAAATTTTTGCATTTTTCTGGAATAGGTTAAAAAACCCGCAGATCTCAAAGGTCTAGATTGACTGAAGGATAGATCAAAGAAGGAGGTTAATTCTGCTAAATCAAAGTGCTCGTGAGGTTTCCTGTTTCCAAATCCGTGAAATGGTTAAAATAGAGGCAAGTTTTGACAGCGAAGATTGAATCAAGAAAAGATCCACGACGGACAGTGTTTCCATTGATTGAACACACACGGAGTAGATCTCCTTTGGAAGTTTGCAAAATATGACACACCCATTACAAGTGGACGAAAGAGATTGATGAAATTTTCGATCAGAAGAATGGAAATGGCTCTACTCATTGAAAGTTGCGTGAAAGAGAACCAGAGATGAAATATGTGGTTCTGTGTAAGCCCCACTCGTTGCAAAGGTCCACTGTCAGAAACAAAGACAAAAGGCCATGGTTGAAACGCAGTCTCACTCACCTTGGATGCATAGAAGCGACATTTTTGGGGTAAGTACACAAAGGGTATAGGTGACAGGTAATCAAAGACCCAGACGCCATTTGAGCAGATCTACGACCAAAAAATCAGCTCCACGACGTAGATCACTCCCCGAAATACAAGAGTTCGATGCATCACACGTATGAGGATCTGAAGAACATCCTAAGGATCAAAACGACAAAAGGTAAGTATGGCCTTCACATGAAGCAAGGTAAAGAAGTAGCAGATGCAGAGAATAAGGACTTTTTGATGTCATCATCAGGAGGGGTAGATAGATGCTAAATGTCTAGTCCATGTTCCATGAGTCGAGTGAGAGTTGATGAGAACTGAGGCCATAAGTCACTTTTGCAGTCGATAATATGGCACCATAACAGAAAGGGGTGGCATGATGAGTATCTCCACATAAGGACCGGATCCCGAACCCGTGTGACCACGTGTGTTGTTATCATGCTACTCGATGATGGCATGTGTGAAGGTGCTGACGAGGCCATTGTCGAGTCCGACCACCCAGCTCTTTATAAGCCCCACATTCGAAGCCATTTGAAGACATAGACCTCGTAAATATTAAAGAGAAGATAATATGGTTGAGTCTTAATCTGCTGAGAATCCTGAAAGTCTTAAAGGAGGTCTGTAATGGCTATGTGGTTTGAGAAACTTGTTTGCCAAGTTATTATGTTAGTTGGTGAGCATTGCTCTGAATTATTGCAATTCCTAGGTTTTCATGCTAGGAGGGCTCCAACCATCAGGGTAAGGACATTCATTACATTAGAGAAGCTTTCTAGATCCAGTAAGGTCGATGCAAGGATATTCATCATATTAGATGGACCTTCTGAGGCTAGTGAGGGCATTACTGTCATAATAAAATGTAACATCCCCGCAGAAGCAGCGCCTAGAACTCCTTGTCCAGTGGGTATCCCTCCAAAGCCTCCGGACGTGGTCGATGTCTCCATAATGTCGACACGTGATGACCATTGCTAGAGGAAACCCGTTGGAGTGAATACTCGGATGGGAGGGGAGGAGGTCAAAGGCCTTCATCATCATTGCCACTGACTCCACTTGCCAACTTTATCTGGGGTGATGATGAATCCAAGGAGGTGTCGCGTCATATGACCCGTAGGAGGACCCTCCTCCTGGGAGGAGAGAAGCACAAGAATGACAAGCCTCCTCAAGGATGTGTCACTGTCAAAAACATTGTGGTATTTCCCCAAGTCCCCACTAATAGCATTGTTACAGGGAGACAAGGGGGTTGGGCAGAGAGTCAAACACAGAAGGAACACAAACCTTCATGCCATATGTGAACACAAGCGGAACAAGTCATCGAACATAGAATGAAAACAAAAGGTCCAGAAAGAAAGAGAAGTGTTACATGCCCAACAGAAGGAGAAACAACTCAAGCCGAGTCAGCATAAAATCGCCAAAGGTGTCCTGAGCCATTATTTTCAAGACAAGCGATCCTGAAAACTAAAGACGTTGCATTACCTTTGAAGTCAAGCATGTGCGTTGCTCCATGTTCTTTTGTTTTGTATGTATCAATCATGGTGAATATGCCACGTCCGAGTTTGTTAGAAGTTTGATTGTGATTGTAACTGGTTTTTGGCCCTGTTTTGAAGTTAGTCTCAGAGGCCATAAACAATATAAATATACTCTCTGCAAAGGGAGAAAGGGTTGGAACCCGTAAAAAATTTGGTTCTTATGTAAATTTGGTCCGCTTTAAACATAGCTGAATGTCAATCTGGGAATGCAAGAATTCATGTGTATTTCTTAGTTACAGTCTGTAACCTTCTTTCTTTATGTGTATTTTTTTTCCGGTTATTATTTCTGCTATGTTTTCTTCATGTCTTTAACTAGTGTATAATGGTTTTGAAATTCATATTTTTATGCCCTTACCATTGTTTTAGACATTCACCAAATGTTTCTTCCAAAGTTGATGTAGAATTTATCTTTTCGTTGCTCTGCATTGATGGACTGTCATCGTTCTTCCCTTTCCACCAGACCCAAGACATATTGATCATGATTGAAGTACTACCGTGCTCTTGCAAACATTTCCTGTGCAAACTACTGTCTTTCTTGGCCATTGTGACTCCATAGCCCAATACATACTTACCTTGTTTCAACCACCAACATCTGAAATTTCACTCCGTGACAATATATCTAGCCTTGATAAGTATCTTGTGAGAGATCATTCTCTGGAAATGGGGAAGCCAACTCCCTTTCCTAAAGTGGTTCTGTTGTTACCTCAGGGTCCGCCTTTCTGTAACCTTGTGCGTGATTCTGAGTGCTAACAGAGATGACGAAGGGGAAGCCAATAACAATGTGATAGTCCTTGGGGAATAAGCAATCAGATGCTTTCGGAATCTGAGGAGTAGATACGACAACTAACTAGGATGAAATTATCATAGCATTAGTAGCCACGTTTTTTTTTTCTTCACTCCAATACATGTGTCCTTGACTTATTCTTTTTGTAGGAAATATGTAGAATCATAAATATATATTCATAGAATTTAGAATTACAAACTAATGTAGTAGCAAAGATATTTTCTTTCAATTTTATTTTTTCAATTTTCAATTTTATGTCTAGTCCATGTGCCATGAGTCGAGTGAGAGTTGATGAGAACTGAGGCCATAAGTCACTTCTGCAGTCGATAATATGGCACCATAACAGAAAGAGGTGGCGTGATGAGTATCTCCACATAAGGACCAGATCCTGAACCCGTGTGACCACGTGTGCTGTTATCATGCTACTCGATGATGGCATGTGTGAAGGTGTTGATGAGGCCGTTGTCGAGTCCGACCACCCAGCTCTTTATAAGCCCCACATTCGGAGCCATTTGAAGACATAGACCTCGTAAATATTAAAGAGAGGATAATATGGTTGAGTCTTAATCTACTGAGAATCCTGAAAGTCTTAAAGGAGGTCTGTAATGGCTATGTGGTTCGAGAAACTTGTTTGCCAAGGTATTATGTTTTTTTTTTTACGAAAACGGATAGAATTTTATTGATAATCTGGAAAAAGGGCTGCCTGGGCCTTACAATGCTTATTCTAGTATTCTTTTCTGGACTTCCTCTTCATCTTGCTGCCTGAAACAAAAGCTGTGTTTGATCTCATCAAAATTGTCGCGATCAAAATTAAGGGCCTGCTGAAAATAGCCACAGTCAGCTTTAGCCTTAGGGAATCATGTCATTTGAAATTTCTCCATTAATTATCAGCTGGCTTTTATTCAGCAGAGTGCCTCGATTGGCTTCAGCATCCGCCAGGCCATTTATATGCCTTAGAACATGATGGGCTTTGACAGTTCTGAAATGAGATATAAGAATAAGAATTTTCCTGTAAATTTGGGCAAGATTGATATCTGTTGGCATTTTCTTAGAGCGTAAAGCTTTAATAATCAGTCTAGAGTCGCCGAAAATAGTGAGCCTTTGAATATTCAGCTTCCTCGCTTGTCTTAGACCCTGCCACAATGCCAGATACTCAGCTTGTTTGTTGGAGGCGAGACCAAGTCCCCAAGCATATGACAGGTGGATATTGTCGGAAGGTTCAAGGATGATGCCTCCTCCCCCAGCTTGACCGGGATTCCCTTTCGAGGCCCCATCAAAGAAGAGACACCATTCGTTGAGAGCTGATCTCCACTTAATGAATTCCTATTCTTCTAGTCTAATTTCCCAATTCGCCTTTTGAGGAGGTTTGCTGGTTTCCTTGCTTTGAAGATTCAAATGGAACTCCTTCACCCAGCGCTCTTCTTCAGCAGAGATGGTGGCCGTGTTGCTTAAATCTGGCTTGGAATTTAATCAGCAAGCATGATCTTAGCTTTTGCAACCACTTGAATAGGGAGTCTGCTGGTCTCTTTAAAGACTCTATTGTTCCTCTCCATCCATATTTTCCAGCAAACAAATTTAGGAATCCACATCCACATGGTCTTGAGAAGGTTTTTTTTGCTCAGGTTAAAAGGAGAGAGGGAAAACCAGCAGCTGATAAGCTCCATAATTGAACCTGGTAAACTGACAGCGATGGGCCAAAGCATGATTTTCCAGACTTCCTTGGTGAAGTCGCAGTAGATAAAGAGATGCTCAGCATCCTCCTCAGCGCAGCAGCAGATTGGGCAGCGTGATGGCAGCGCCCATCCTTTTCTCCTGAGGTTGTCGGTGGTCAGGATTCCGTTATGGAGCATGGTCCAGATGAAAATGTCAACTTTTCGGATTGACTGATAATTCTAGAGGGCTTTTCACGGTCCAGGATTTGGAGGGACCCAAGGAATCTCCAGAATTGCAACGTAACCAGCAGCAACAGTATAAACTCCATATCGTGAGCCCTAGCCACATTTATCTCTTGCTTTGGCACTTATAGGCAATTTTCCCTGAAGGTGATCCAACAGATTCAGCGCTTCCTCCTGAAGCTCAATTGGGTAATCTCCCAAGTTCCAACTTTCCCAAGCTTCATTGTCATCATTTTTCCAGGATGAGATGTCCCACAGGGTGCTGCAATTATTGGCTTTGAGCCAATCTTTAATATTTTCCAGATCGCTGACTCCATTAAGAGGCTGGTCTCCAAGAATAGAGTCATCCCAAATTTGAATTTTTGCCCCATTTCTCAGGATCCAGGTGAGCTTTGAGATGAAGTGCGGGATAGCCTTTTTGCAGAGTGAGAAGATCGGAGATCCTTTCTGCACTTTAGTGGCTCTTTTCAAGCATCTTTCCTTATCTCCTGTGAAGTATTTTTTTTTGAGAATTTGTTTGCTCCAGGTTCTTTTCCTAGTGATCATATTCCAGAGGATTTTTCCACCCATGGCAAGGTTTTGGATGGACACATCTCGGATTTGAAGGCCCCCCTCCATTTTTGACTTCGTGACCTATCCCAGCTCACCAGGTGCAACTTCTTTTCATTGTTTCTGCCACCCTCCTAGAGAAAGCGACGGAGCAGCTCATTAATCTTGTTTCTTATGGATTTGGGAGCTAGAAGGACTGAACAATGGTAGATAGGAAGACTGGCAAGTACAGAGTTCATAAGGATTACTTTACCAGCTTTGTTGAGCCATTTTGCTCCCCACGCATGGATTTTGTTTTTTAGCTTGTCCAGTAGGGGCATCCAATGAATAACTTTAGGGGAAGCTCTGAAGATTGGAATGCCCAGATAAGTAAAGGTATCCCAAGCTGAAAGACCATCCATTTCTAGAATCCAGGATATCTCTAGCATTTCCCGGGGAGTACAATTCCACCCATAGATCTTGCTTTTATGGTAATTTATTTCACTTCCGAAACTGTTCTTGTAGAAGTCCAGTTCTACTTTGAATTTACTAGCTGTAATGAGATTGGCAGCACCCAATAACAGGGTATCATCCGTGAACTGGGCATGATTGACCTCCTTAACCTTTGGGACAACTCTGATGCCTGAGAGAGATCTATTTTGAAGTTTTTTGTTCAGTTGGAAGCTTAGAACAGCGGCTTGGAGAACAAAGAGCATTGGGGAAAGAGGGCAGCCTTGCCTCAGGCCTCTTGAGGCCCTGAAGAAGCTGGTGGGTCGTCCATTGACCAACGGAGCGATCCAAGGGGCTGAAATGCAAGCTTTAACCCAGACAATAAATTTCTAATTGAACCCAAAGTTGCTCATGACTGCAAAAAGGAAATCGTGCCTGACTCTATCAAAGGCACAAGCTAGATCCAGCTTAACAACCATGCCCTTTTCCTTTTTTTTATAGCTGGTATGGATGGCTTCTTGGACTAGAATAATATTGTCCAGAATTTGTCTACCTTTTACAAACCCTCCTTGATTTTCCGGGATCAATTTTGGCAGGAATTTTTTAAGTCTGTTAGCCATTATTTTGGTAATGATTTTATACCCCGTGTTACAGAGGGATATAGGCCTAAATCTGCTGAAATTCCTGGCACCTTTTTCTTTTGGAATAAGGGCCAAGAACGAGGAATTGGTGCTGCCCCCCAGCTTGGAGCAGTTCTGAGCCTTCTTAACCATTCTGTACAAATCTGATTTGATGATGTCCCAGCAAGAAATGTAGAAACGGGCTTTGAAACCATCCGGCCCAGGAGCTTTGTCCGGTTCCATTTTAAAGAGGGCTTTCTTGATTTCCCGAATACTTACAGGGCTGTTCAGCAACTAGTTGTCATCATCATTAATCAAGTTTGGAATCTTTGATAGAGGGTAGGAATTTGGGTCTATCGGATCCGAATCCGGAGCAGAATAAAGGTTTTTGAAATAGAAGTGGGCAGCCTCCTTGATTTCATTGAAATCCATTAGAACCTAGTCTTGCATTTGTATTTCATTGATGGAGTTGTAGATTTGCCTGGCCTGAGCTTGCTTATGAAAAAAAGTTGTGTTTTTATCTCCATCTTGGAGCCAAAGTGTTCTTGACTTGGTTCTCCAGTAAATTTCCTCCTCTCTACAAGCTTTATGATAATTCCTTTGAAGTTCAGCCTCCCGGTTAAGCAAGGCAAGAGTGACCGGGGACTCTTCCAAAACTAGTTGGTGCCGTTCTAGATCCTTCTGAGCTCTTTTCCTTTCATCCGTAGGGGATCTTAGGCCTTTGGCCCAAGCTTTCAGATCAGCTTTTAGTCTTCTGAGTTTACTCTCCCAAACATAGAAGGGGGAACCATAAACAGGAACTTTCTAGGAATTGGACACAATATCATGGAAGCCTTCCAGATTTACCCAGATTGGGCTGAACCGAAAGGGAATGGGACCTAACTTTTTCATGGGAAAGAGGGAAAGCAAGATAGGCTTATGGTCAGAAGTATAGTGCGGGAGGATCTTGGAGGTCGCCATGAGCCCAAGAGTAAGGAAGGAGGAATGGATAAGGAAGCGGTCTAGGCGAGCAGCAATATGGCCAGGCCCTATTCTTTTGTTGGACCAAGTAAATTTCCCACTATCTGGGATAATATATTCAAGATCCCAATCCAGCATCAAGTCTTCCACCCATTCTCTTGCAGGGTCTCGGACAATCGAGCCCCCTCTTTTCTCGGCCAAAGCAAGAGTAACATTTAGATCCCCGGCAACTATTAAATTTTCAGGGTTATGCTGGTTAAGAAAAAGTTTTAAGGAGTCCCAGCATTCTTTTTTCTCTGCATGCAAGACAGGAACATACATGTTAAAAATACTTACAGGGTGGCCGGATTCTTTGTGGAGCAGCTTGGTGAATAACCAGTGAATGGTTCTTTCTTCTTCTACAAGATCGAGCTTTGTAGAGTCCCAGAACGTTGCCAGGCCCCCCGATGCTCCTCTTGCACTCACAGCCCTGCTCGGGCCTTTCTTCCAGAACGTGTTACTAGCTTGGAGAAGAGCCTCCTCCTCCAACTTCCTCTCCTGGATTAGGAGGACTTCCAGCATCATTGTTCTTACTAAATCCCTTATGGCTTCTTCTTTTATGGTGTTTCCTAGTCCTCTGCAGTTCCAGGAGACGTACTGCATTATTTACCTGGTTGAGCGGGATGACCCCCTTTCGGGGTTTTCCCAATTTTCATTATGGATCTAGTGTTCATCATTTCTGGTATGGTATGCTGTGAGCCTTAGACCACATCCTTATAGGACTGCTCTTCCCTTCTTTTCTTCTCAGATTTCCGTCCCCGCTTTGATTGATATGGGGTGCTTGACGGGCTGCTTACTTCAGTATCTCCTTCCTCTGATGATTCGGCTCCTGTTTCTGATCCCAAACTTATGGGTTCCTTTGACGGGCTGGGGATAGCAGGGTGGGGGGCTGAGCTTATAGGGCCTTGTGATGCCCTAACTTCTTCCTTTCCTGGAGCGCTGGTAGGAATTTGGGCTTCATTAGGGTTTTCTTGAGGGCTGGATTTTGAGTTGCCTCCCTTTGGAGGTTCCTGGGTCGCTTTCTCCTTGCTTTTGGTACTATTAGAGGTTTTCCCTTTCTTTACTTTCTACCATCCTTCCGCATCTTCTTTCCCCTCGGCCAGTTTGGGGTAGTGCCTTTGGAAATGGCCGTGCTCTTGGCAATTCCTGCACTTGAATGGCAGGTGCTCATATTCCAGTTTCTGGTAATGGGTTCAAGATCCAACTGTTAACTTTACTGCCTCCGGGAGGCCGGCTTCAAGATCCACTTCAACACAGATTCTGGCGCATGTGTATTGTCCTTTGTTGTCTACTTTGTCAATGAAGCAGCCGATTCCGTTCCCTATTCTCTGCAATGATTCGAAGTCCCAGCAATGCATCGGGAGATTGGGGAGCCTGACCCACACCGGAACCTCTTTGGGAAGATCGACCGTGGGGTCAAATTCCGGCGTCCATTTGTTCAATTAAAGGCCCTACGTCCCCATGAAGTAGGGGCCATTTCTAAAAATCAAGTCCCGGTCTTCTTCTGATATGAATTCGAAGACAAAAAACCCTCTCCCAACTGGGTAGCAAGTTACTCCATATTTCAGGTTGGGCTTCCAGTTCCTCTGTATCTAGTCATCTGTGGTCTTGGTGGATGGCCATAAACCCATGAACTGACCCACTAAACCTCGCTCAGCTAGCACCAGAGCAATTTTCATTGGTTTTTCTTCAGGAAGGGCGATTTCAAGGATTTCCTCCAGCTTTTTAATAAATTTCGAAATCTTCGGGACAGAGGATTTCTTCCCTCTGCTAGAGAGGAGCCTTCTGAAGGCATCCTCCACCAAACTCGAAGGGGGGGGGGGGCCTCCCCTCCCCCTGGCGCTGCCATACCTGCACACACTCAGCACGATTACCCTAACGCGCAGGCTCCAGCAGAGCGCGATCCTTCAAAAAAAGTGTAGAATTGTTACCGGCCATGCTGCCAAGGTATTATGTTAGTTGGTGAGCATTGCTCTGAATTCTTGCAATTCCTAGGCTTTCATGCTAGGAGGGCTCCAACCATCAAGGTAAGGACGTTCATTACATTAGAGAAGCTTTTTGGAACCAGTAATGTTGATGCAAGGATATTCATCATATTAGATGGACCTTCTGAGGCTAGTGAGGGCATTATTGTCATAATAAAATGTAACACCCCCGTTGAAGCAGCGCCTGGAACTCCTTGTCCAGTGGGTATCCCTCCAAATCCTCTGGACGTGGTCGATGTCTCCATAATGTTGGCACGTGGTGACCATTGCTAGAGGAAACCCGTTGGAGCGAATGCTCAGATGGGAGGGGAGGAGGTCAAAGGCCTTCGTCATCATTGCCACTGACTCCACTTTCCAACTTTATCTAGGGTGATGATGAATCCAAGGAGGTGTCACGTCGTATGACCCGTAGGAGGACCCTCCTCCTAGGAGGAGAGAAGCACAAGAATGACAAGCCTCCTCAAGGATGTGTCACTGTCAAAAACATTGTGGTATTTCCCCAAGTCCCCACTAATAACAATGTTACAGGGAGACAAGGGGGTTGGGCAGAGAGTCAAACACAGAAGGAACACAAACCTTCATGCCATTTGTGGAACAAGTCATCGAACATAGAACGAAAACAAAAGGTCCAGAAAGAAAGAGAAGTGTTACATTCCCAACAGAAGGAGAAACATTTCAAGCCAAAGGTGTCCTGAGCCGTTATTTTCAAGACAAGCGATCCTGAAAACTAAGGACGTTGCATTACCGTTTAAGTCAAGCATGCGCATTGCTCCATGTTCTTTTGTTTTGTATGTATCAATCGTGGTGAATATGCCACGTCTGAGTTTGTTAGAAGTTTGATTGTGATTGTAACTGGTTTTTGGCCCTGTTTTGAAGTTAGTCTCAGAGGCCATAAACAATATAAATATACTCTCTGCAAAGGGAGAAAGGGTTGGAACCCGTAAAAACTTTGGTTCTTATGTAAATTTGGTCCGCTTTAAACATAGCTAAATGTCAATCTGGGAATGCAAGAATTCATGTGTATTTCTTAGTTACAGTCTGTAACCTTCTTTCTTTATGTGTATTTTTTTTCCGGTTATTCTTTCCGCTATGTTTTCTTCATGTCTTTAGCTAGTGTATAATGGTTTCGAAATTCATATTTTTATGCTCTTACCATTGTTTTAGACATTCACCAAATGTTTCTTCCAAAGTTGATGTAGAATTTATCTTTTCGTTGCTTTGCATTGATGGACTGTCATCGATCTTCCCTTTCCACTAGACCCAAGAAATATTGATCATGATTGAAGTACTACCGTGCTCTTGCAAACATTTCCTATGCAAACTGCTCTGTCTTTCTTGGCCATTGTGACTCCATAGCCCAATACATACTTACCTTGTTTCAACCACCAACATCTGAAATTTCACTCTGTGACAATATATTTGGCCTTGATAAGTATCTTGTGAGAGATCCTTCTTTGGAAATGGGGAAGCCAACTCTCTTTCCTAAAGTGGTTTTGTTGTTACCTCGGGGTCCGCCTTTCCGCAACCTTGGGCATGATTCTGAGTGCTAACAGAGATGACGAAGGGGAAGCCAATAACAACATGATAGTCCTTGGGGAATAAGCAATCAGATGCTTTCAGAATCTGAGGAGCAGATACGGCAACTAACTAGGATGAAATTATCATAGCATTAGTAGCCACGTTTTTTTTTCCTTCAATCCAATACATGTGTCCTCGACTTATTCTTTTTGTAACAAATATGTAGAATCACAAATATATGTTCATAGAATTTAGAATTACAAACTAATGTAGTAGCAAAGATATTTTCTTTCAATTTTATTTTTTCAATTTTCAATTTGATTTGAAAATTTATAATCTATAAAATATTGTTGATTTCACAAAAAAATCGATGATAGAAGGGTTCATATGATGGTTGTGTAGTCTAGAACAACTAGTATCTAAGCCAAAGAATTAGTACATCTAGAAAATAAGCTTCCAGGCGAAAATTTCAAAATTTCAAATTTTGTAGAACTAGTATAGATAGAAAATAAGATTATGAGCGAAAATTCGATTTTAAATTTTATAATCTAGAAAATATTGTTGATTTAAAAATAATAATAATAATAAATGTAGGTTTAGTTTAAAATAATTACCTTGAAGTTTTACCATTGGCCATTGTATAGGTATTAGTCCTGGATTGTATGCCATTTTGTTATTGGATTTTAGGATTTTAAGCGTGATTTGTTGCAACATAACATTGTCTTGGGTTCTAGGCTCTGAACAACTATATTAATTTTGGTCTTACTTCATACTTCCACAACTCGACCTACTTATACAAGAGATACTAAGGACTTTTTTTTGTTAAAAAATCCCTTGAGTAAGATGAAGAACTTCAGTGGGTGTAAGATGAACAACTTCAGTGGCATCCTTTGCTGACATGGTCATAGCATTGGCATTTAAAACAATGAAATATTATCACTAAAGCAAAAACTGATGAATGTGCACATATATACAGTTTTGAGATTCTTTTTCAATGCTAAAACTACCTCATGCTCCATTAGATTATAGTATCCCTGCAATTCCTTTGAGATGCAAAACAATTATCAATATGGGAAACAATAAAAACCAACCAATGTTATAAATCTAATATGTATAGGACAGTGACAAAAATCCTAGTTGAGGTTCTAGGACGGCGACAAAAATCCTAGCTGAAGTGGATTTAAAAGAAGGGTTTTCAAAGAGGTTGGAGATTGTTCTTGGGAAAAAAATTATAAACAAAAACTATAATATGTCAAAATTATAATTATCTGCACGGTTGATTCCTGTGGAGATGCTAGAATAGGCTGCTATCAACCTTGACGGTGGTGAGTTGGGGTTTCAAGTTTTGAATCTAACAGAGGTTATTGACTATTACGGTTTTCATCCTTGGAATAATGGAGGATCTGGACGTGGTAGATTATTCCAGTGACAGGCTGGAGAGCTCTGACATCTGGGAGGTGCCAGGTGGAAGGTTTTTGGAGCAGCTGGTGGATTTCCTAAGACCGAGTCAGGAAGTTGTGGGAACGGATGTGTTTGTGGGGGTGGAGGTCGTTACGTCCCCATCTGATTTCCTTGTTCTCTCGCCGGAGTTAACAGTAGATTCACAGGAAGGGCACGAGGCTGTGAAGGTTGCTGCACAGGTGCCAGCAGAAGGGGAGGCCGGACAGGTTTTACAAGGAAAGGTTTCGAGCAGAAAATCTTCAGAGGAGGAGTGGAGGGTGTCGTTGGCTGTAGCGAAACAGAGAGGTTTTGAGTCACCGAGAAGGGAACTTTCTGGTGATTGCTCAGGGGATCCAGGTGAATGTGTTGGGAGGAGAGTGGATAGTGGTTCAGCAAAGAGGCGACGAAAGAACTGGATAAAAAAGAAACTAGTCCGGAACTATGCGGTCAGTGAAGATCTTGGCTGGGACAGCGTGCTGAAGATGGCGAAGTGTACCTTGGTTGGGAGAGTCTTGGGCAGAAATTTTGCAAAAAAAACCGTTCAGGATTGGGCTGCGGCGTCATGGGGCATGCAGCTTGGCTATGTGCCGGTGGTTGAGACGCTGAATAGAGGCTAGTTTGCGGTCAACCTGGAAAAGGAGGAGGACCTAAGATGGATTCAGTCCCAATGTTAGCATATTGATCACTCCCCTGCCCTTCTGAAGCCATGGAGCCCTCTGTTTGATGCCAGCAAAGAAAGGGTGGATGTCTTACCAATCTGGGTGAGATTACCTGCGCTCCCTTTACACTTCTGGGATATGTATCATTTTAGACGGATAGGAGATATCCTTGGTACATTCCTGGAGGCAGATCTCTCCTTCGTAGAAACCAAGGAGAGGAAGGTAGGCAGGATTTTGGTTAATATTAATCTTAGGGAGGGCCTGGCAGAATCAATTAACTTGGAATGGGGACCGGTGATCATTCCACAAATCCTGGACTACGAAAGTGTTCCATTCCGCTGTAGACGTTGTCATGTTTATGGTCATCCGGCTTCGGCTAGCACTTTGCCGGGGCGGACCCCGAATTGCAGTAGAAGGAAAGGCCCTGGGGCTGCTCGCAAAGGACCTTCGGAGAAGATTGAAGCTACCTCTGGATCGGCCCAGACCTCAGCGGATGATCTAGGAAGCGACCCATCATCAGAAGATTTGATTTTTCCTGATGATATGATGGACGAAGGAATTAGAGATATGCCAGCTCAGGTCTCTTCACCGATTCTTGGTTCAGCTCCAGGGGATCACTCTGGTCCTGGCACATCCACTCTTCCCCTACTGTCAAATGTTAATTTGTTTTTGAATAATGTCTCCTTTCTTGGGTTCGATTGGATAGAAGGCCTGAGGAAGCTTTCCCTCTCGGGACAGAATGGAATCCCTTTGTCTATCCCTGTGCACCATGTCACTACTGTTGAAAACCCGGGGGTGGGTTCTCATGCTGCTCTTGCTTCTATGGCTTTCGACCCAATTCCCCTACCTGTCATGGCTGAACCCCCCCCTATTGAACTGGATCCAGACCTTGTCTCTCACGTTGAGGAGTCCTGCCCTTCCCCTACAGACTCTGCGGATTTAGGTTATTTTTTAAGATCTAGTCAGAAGCCTTCACTTGGGCTGGGTAAAAATTCTACGCTGGTGCGAAGAGGTCGGGGTAGAAAGACAAATATTTTCAAGGCTCAATCCAGAGCCAAGGAGGACCTCTTGGGAGGAAAACAAATTTCGATTGAAAAGGCCCTTAGAGTGGAGCAGGCCAAGAAGAAAGGTCGTTTATGAAGATCTTGTCTTTTAACTGCAGGGGGCTAGCTGGGCCTGGCAAGAAATCATCCTTCATCAGGGTGCTTACTCTTGAACACCCGGATGTGATTTTGCTACAAGAGACTATTGGAGAAGGAGAGGTGATCCGGGAGAGGCTGGAAAGTTGGTTACCAGGGTGGTCCTTTGTGACTGTGGATGCTAGAGGACGTTCTGGGGGCTTGGCGGTGGGTTGGAAAAATTGCTGTGTCAAGCTGATTAATTCCTGGGGCAAAGAGGCTGTGCTGGGTATTGAAGTTTTCTCTGAAGAGTTGGGGATCTCCCTTTCTGTGGTCAATGTCTATGGGCCATATCTTAACAGAGCCCCTTTTTGGGACTCTCTTTTTCAAAATCCTTTGGTGAATGGAGACTCGGTAGTGCTGGGTGGAGACTTAAATTTCTCCCTGGAGCATAATGAGGTTTGGGGGCCTCATGCCCAGGTGGATTCCATGGTGGGCTATTTTGTTCAGAAATTGATGTAGAAGGGGTTGCTGGATATCGAGCCTATTAAGCTAAAACCAACTTGGAGAAACAATAGGAGTGGGGATGCGAGGGTGGCGAAACGAATTGATCGTTTCCTGGTAGCAGAGCAGCTGGTGGACAGGTTTTTTTTAGTAAGACAATGGTTGGGAAGTGGGGGTCTTTCTGACCACTTCCCTATTTTCTTTGAAATTAAAAAGGGGCCCAGCAATCCTCCGAGTCCTTTAAAATTCAATAAGTCATGGCTTCAGGATGAGTCTTTCAAAAATCTATTCCTCTCTCATTGGACCCCTATCAGGGAGGAAAATGATAGATCGGCTGCTATCCAGTTTGTAGACAACATCAAAAGACTCAAAGTGCTAATCAAGGAATGGGCAGTAGCAAAGAGAAACAGAGATGAAATGGAGCTGAAGAATGTTGAAGCAGATCTTTTGTTGATCTACGAAGGAGAAGGTGGTGGTTTTGCAACTCAAGATTCCAAGGAGGCTTTGTCTCGGCTGGAGGGTAGACGTAACACTCTGTTGTTAGAAAAGGAGGAAGCCTGGAGACTTAAAAGCAGGGCCATCTGGTTGGAATGCGGGGATGATAACACTAAGTTTTTTCATGCATACGCCAGAGGAAGGAAGGTGGCTAACACTATTTGGAGCCTGCAGGATGAGGAGGGTTCTCATGTATCTTTTGAAGACAAGGCCAGATGCGGGGTCAACCACTTTCAGCATTTGTTCAAAGCTCCTCCTCAGGCATCCATAGAAGAGGTAAATAGAATGGATCTATTGTTCCCTCTTTTTGTGGATGAGGGAGGCAATAGGGATCTTATGAAGGAAGTTTCGGAAGAAGAACTCAAGGAGGTTTTGGGCAGTTTTCAGAAAGATAAAAGCCCAGGGCCAGATGGATGGACGATCAAATTCTTTCTGGGCCTCTTTGAGATCCTGGGGAGGGATCTTTTGCAGGTAGTAGAAGACTCAAGGTCGGCTGGCTGGATTCCGGCTAGCTTCAACTCTACTTTCATTGCTCTCATCCCAAAGTCTGATAATGCAACCTCCCTTAATGACTTCATGCCAATTTCTCTATGCAACTGTATCTATAAGATTATTTCAAAAGTAATCGCTCAGAGACTGAAAGTTATCCTATCAGCACAAGTCTATGCAGAACAGTTTGGCTTCCTGGAAGGGCGTCAGATTCATGAGGTGATTGGGGTAGCGCAGGAAGGCCTTCATAGCTTAAAGACCAGAAGACTGAAGGGGGCTATTCTCAAAATTGATCTCTCTAAGGCGTATGATAGAGTTAGCTGGCTCTATTTAAGGTTACTCCTAACCCACCTGGGTTTCGGAATCAGTTTTATACGTTGGATTATGTCTTGTATAACTATTGTTTCTTTCTCGGTGATGATCAATGGAGCAGCCTCCCCTTTCTTTCATGCTGAAAGAGGATTAAGACAAGGGTGCCCATTGTCTCCGCTCCTCTTTCTTCTGGTTGCTGAGGGACTTAACAGGGCTATAAGAGCAGCAAGAGCAGAAGGACGTTTCTCAGGAATAAATCTAGCTCCAAACTGCAGTATTACTCATCTACTTTTTGTGGATGATGTTCTGATTTTTTGCTCTGGTGATAGAGGAGAAACTCGCATTTTGAAGGAGATCTTGGAACTTTTCTCAAAACCTACAGGTATGGAAATAAATTTTGGCAAATCTTCATTGACTACTCACCTGTTAAGACCGGAAGAGGAGGCCGAAATTACAAGGAACTTTCCCATTACCACAGCTGGACTGGATGAAGGACTCAAATACCTTGGTTTCCCTCTGAAAGCTAATTTATACAAGAAACAGGATTGGTTTTGGCTGGTTGGGAAGATTGAAAAATGTTTAATGGTTTGGAGCCACAAGTGGCTTTCACGAGCAGGAAGATTAGTACTAGTAAAATCTGTTCTGGAGGCAATCCCGGTCTACTGGATGTCCCTTTCCTGGATTCCGAAAGGGATTCTTGAAAGGATAAGGAGGATCTGTTTCAGATTTCTATGGAGTGGAAAAAAGGAAGATCAGACTACTCCCTGGGTTAATTGGAAAAGGATTGCAACCCCAAAAGGTTTAGGAGGTTGGGGTCTAAAGGACATCTTTTTATTCTCAAAAGCTTTGGCTGCTAAGGGGGGTTGGAGGTTGGTGAAGTCTAGCAGTCTGTGGACTCGGGTGATAAAACAGAAATATATTCCAAGTGAGAGTCTCTTAGACTGGATTAGAAATCCCAAGAAAACACACTCTGGTGGTTCGGTCATTTGGAAAGCGATTGTCAATTCTTTCTCTCTGATCGAAAACAATTTAGCTTGGGATGTTGGGAATGGGGAAAGTGTTCTGATCGGTAGGGACCCATGGCTGGGTAGCACTCATCAGCACCTACTTCCACCTGATGTTATTGAAGAACTTAGCCATTCTGGGATTACTACTCTTAACTAGCTAGCTATTCCAAGGCTAGATGAACCGTGGACTCAACTTTGGAGAAGGGCTAATTCATTAGGGCTGGGAGAAAGGGGAACTGGATATGTCGAGATTTACATTAGGGAGCTGGACCGGGCACATATTGTACTCTCAGAACAAGAAGACTCTCTGGTATGGGATGCAGATCCGGGGGGTGCATATACTCCAAAGGCTGGGTATTTATTTTTAAGTGTAGGGGTGGAACTAAGGGATGAAGCCTGGTGGTGGAAGCCTTTGTGGAGGCTTAAGTGTCCAACGAAAACCAAGTTGTTTATGTGGTGCGTTCTAAATAACAAAGTACCTACTTGGGATGTGCTACAGAAGCGAACCTTTCAAGGGTCGGGCTGGTGTGTCCTGTGTAAAAAGGAGTTGGAAACCACTTTTCACCTGTTCTTATCTTGTTGCTTCTCTATTGAAGTTTGGAAGGAAGTCTCTACGTTGGTTGGTTTCAATTGCCAGTGGGAAGGGGATACAATTGGGATTGCTTGGGACTCCTGGTGGAGGAGGACACCACAAAAACAACTTAAAATGTTACCTCTGTTGGTCATCTGGGGAATTTGGCTTGCACGTAACAAGGCAATCTTTAAGGATTTACCAAGTACACCGGCTATTACAGGGGCACTGGCTGTGGGGTTCTATAATTCTTATCCCGTCCACATCAGGGCTGCAAGAGAACGAAGGCTTTTAGAAGTGGATCTTGACAGATCCTCTCCGTGGGCTTTCTTTGATGGGGCAGCACAGAATAATCTGTGCGGAGGAGGAGTTGTTCTTTACTTATCTGAGTCCCATTTTTTCGTTATGTCTATCGGACTTGGGGGGGGCACCAATAACTTTGCTGAGTTAATGAGCCTCAAACTACTTCTGATGTTTGCCTTAGAAAAAGGGTGTACTGAACTAAATATCCTAGGAGACTCAATGAATGTAATAAACTGGATCAATCAAACCCAAGAGTGCAGGCACTTGAGATTAGCACATGTTATTTATTCTATTCGACAGCTTCTTCAACATCTTGATGCTTTCACTTGCAGGCATGTTTACAGGGAAAACAACAAGGAAGCGGACAAAGCTTCCAAGGAAGGGCTCCGGCTGGCAAAAGGTATATGGATGGTGAAAGAAACAGTAAATGGCAGATCGCAGGCCTTTTACCACAGGCCGTTCATAGAGCTTTTTTGAATTTGACAGGTTTATTGGAATGAATGAGGCAGCTGTTTTTTTCAGCTTTCAAATCGTGTCTTTACTATATAACATCTTTGTAAATGGAAAGGAACGTTGGCTTCGAACATATTTATTTTGAACTGCATCTGCGTGTGCATTTTATTGGCTAAAATTACAGATGACTCGGCGGTAGTATGTAAGGACTGTGTAAAACAGAATCCGCTATATTTTTTGATATTTCTTTTGATGATATTTGATCAGAACGATTCTGAACATATCCTCATGAAAAAGCATCTGCGTATGCTCTTATAGAACTCCTCTAATAGGAGACCCTTCAGTCTCTCCTTTGGAACCAGTTTTTGGTTGACCGAAAGTCATTTCTCAGTGAATACTCAGAATGTAATTTTGATCTCGAAAGATGAATGAAATTACGCTTTTTTTTCCTTGGAAAAAAAATGTCAAAATTATAATTATTAAGTTTATACTCTTTGTTTTTAGCAATTAAAGTTTTTTTTCCGACTAGACAATGTTAAATAGATTGAAGGCGATCCTTATTTACCCGACATACTCGTCTTTAAGACGAGTCTGTCCAATGTAAGAGATGCATGACTCTTCGTCAGCTATGTTCATCCATTCCATACCCACGAGGTTAATCTTCGACCAAAGGGTCTACTTTTTGACAACTACTCTCTGGAAATCTAGTGGCTTTAATGTTACAATTTGATGTAGACAGGTCCTTTGAATTATGTTTTTCTCTTCTATAGCCAAAGAAAGGAGATGGTAATGGGAGGGAAATTTGAATTTGAATTTTCAATGCCTCCTCATTTCATCTTTAATTTTAATTTTGCATGTGTCCCACTCCATTATACCCTAACTTTAAGAGATAAACAAGTTCAACTACCTTCACATTCGATAATTTTCGTGTTTGTTGAACTTGTCACAGACAATCGGAGGCAGATCCTCTTCAGCTAGGTAACCTCTCTGAATCTGGTTATACAACATTCTTATTTTAACCATGAATATCAACTAGTTTGGAAACATGAATGGTTGAGATGTAGTATTTCTAGGCATAGATTAACTTAGACAATCAAAACTTGTAATTTCACCCCTGTTAAAAATCCTATAAAATTGTGAAAACAAACTCTGTTCAATAGAGCATATTTGACTGCATCCTCTGTGTTGGTTGTTACAGGTGGTCGGTTTCTAATTTCAAATTTTTTTTAGACAAATATGAAAATATAAGAATGGGCAAGGGGTCACGAAAATTACAGCAATCAAGCGGTCATTTCGTTTGTATTTGTAGTTCGTGTAAGATGATAAATAGAAAACCATGATTTATGTATACTCACAGCCCCTTGTGTATTAAATATTTTTATTGATGAAGCAACTTATATGGTCCATTTCGGGAATTATTCCATGCCATGTGTGAGGAGCTCGAGTTTGTTAGATTGGTTTTCGACAATATGCCTTTCGTGATGGGTAAAGGGTGATCTCAAAAGCAATGGATGACTCGCTTATGTAATGTTTTGCAAAGGTGTTTTGTTGTTGGATTAATTTAGTAGGTTGGATACATGTTGAATCCATATACGTCCAGGCTATCCAAGTTACTCGTAACAATTTTGAACGTTTAGGACACTTTGAAGTGTAGCAACATAATTGATTTTTTGTTAACTGCTTTTCATTGTTCGACAACAACCAAATTTTAATAAAAAATAATAATAATATCGTAGACGAAAATAAATGTGAAGGTAATCATATTCATGTTCATTCTCAAGTTCCTATAAAATCTAAAATTTAGAAACTTATAAATCTAAAAATTAAAAACGTTGATGGACACCTTCAAAATCTTCTTTTGTTCTTTTCTACCAAGTGAACTTTGTGTACTTTCATGTGTTCTTATTTTCTTCTTTAGTTCTTTTTATATAAATACTTTCTCAACTAGAACATGAGCTAGAGCTAATGGTCATGAAGGGGTGAAGGAGGTGTCCAAAGATCATGGTCATGCTGGGTAAATGTCGTAAAAACACAAATAGTAATTTACCCAATGAAAAATGCTTTTCGATATTGATTTCCAACTCTAATGAGTTGAATGGGGAGATCTATTTATTTAAATTACTATAGTTATTCATTATGATAGTATACATTATCAAATAGGAAATGATGGATTTTCCATTGTAATGAGTCAAAAACCTTTAGTAAACAGTGGAGGGAGAAGAGGATATCTATTTTTTCAATTATTATAGTTCTTCATAGGATACATTACCAAATACAATCTCCACAAAAAAAAATACATTACCAAATACAAATCACTATAATGTATTAAATGTGTAAAACATCTTGAACTTATAAAATAACAATGGTTTATATAAAAAAAATTGTTGGTATGTTGGGATACTATGGAAACCCCCATAAATATTTACATTAATCAAATCATTTTTTTTTTACAAATCAACATGCCTTTATATTTCCGATAAATAAGGAGTAAAAAAACAACATATATGGTACAATTGGAACATCAAGGCTCAATTTTTAAATATTAATAAATATAACAATGAAATATGTTTCTTATATCTATGGATGTAGATGAATTTTCCTCTTAAGATACACTCGTGTTTCCACTCATCTCTTGTTTTGTTTAAAGCTATAAATTTTCGTTTCTTTAGTTATGCATTTATTCTTGGACTTTGTCTATATATGCTTGTAGTATTAATGTTCTTTGCATGTTGCATCCATATCAAATTGATATAATGAATATGAGACAACAAACCACATTCAGATATTGGAAACTCGAAGCAATAAAGCTAATGTGAAATTATCCAAGTTTAATGCAATGGCATGCATATCCTCCATTGTAAATTTGTTTCATTATATAAATTATTTTTTCAAAGACTAACATCCTCACATTAAAAATAGAATCTAGTTGGCCTTTTAAACCTAGCAATAAAGACCAACATTACTCTTTATATATATATTAATTCATGTTTCTTTCAATCCTTCAATGAGTACAAAAATCCTCTCCTCCAACCTCGCTCATTTTTAGTTATGTATTTCTAGAGATTGGATGCCTTGAAGCATAAGAATGAGCAAATGTTTTCTACTAAGAAAATATATTTGAGTTGCTACACACATTTTTGAGGATTTGATAATTACAAGAATAAAGAGCTCCAACTTTAAAACATGGAACATGGATTTAGATTTGCAATAGATAATAGGGACTCAATGCTTACCAAGTTTCCTCGACTTTAGAGTGTTTTTTATACTAGTGGACTTTGGTCTGTCATACACTAATTATGCTTAGATTTCCTATATTTTTCATTAATAAAGAGGATCCCTCCTCTAAATATTATCTGGAAAAGCATTTCAAGTCAACTACATTATCCCATCAAACAAAGATGTTAAGGCCCATAACAACGAATGCATGAGGCACCCTCTAACACAAATAATTATTTTGTGATGCACAGTACAATACCAAGGAGTAATTGAATTTACTATGATCTTCTTTGTCATTCATTATTACTACATATTCTCATATCTCCCTCAAATACATAAGTGGATAAAGCTATATCCTCTACACATTATCCCAAACAAAAGGATATTTGAGTTCCTCATCCCCTAAGGGCCTAGAGGATTCGTGAGATACTCTAAAGAAAAAAAATACGGACATGTATTTTCAAGCACATGACACCATATTTATTAAGCATAAAGGTTACAGTAAATATTTATATATTATAGACTAGGAGAACTATGTATGTATTATGAATAAAAAAACATTAATAAAAATTAGATATAAAATCTCCCTAATAATTATCTATGATAGTTGAGAACAACTAAATTACTTCACTAGATTCTCCACTAAAGGTAACAAAATCCCATTGGAAATGGGTGGGGAAGCACAAACAAGAATACTTGTGGCTCATTGATGGAATAAAACAAGCAAATGGTCAACTTCAAAATAAATCATGAAATCCTAATTCCATTTCATTTCCTATTAAAATATTGAACATATAGAGTACAATGATGATTAATTTGTTATACACTAGGAGAACTACTTACATATTATGACTAATAAAAATACGTACATTATTATGACTTAAAGAAAACATAAATATTCTCACTAATAGTCTGAAGTATTTGAGAAAAACGAAATTTCAAAACAAAATCATGATATTGTAGTTCCATGTAATCTCGTATTAAATATCTAATGACATAAATATATTCATTATTTCGATTACGCATGAAATATGAAACCATGACTATTGAAATCCTAGTATGGCTAAGCATATTCATTCATGAGTAGTGAGGACATTATTTAATGGTCCAATTGTTCAAAGAGAAGTAGTCTAAACATGATATGATTTCGACTTTTGGCTATAATCACCAAATTCCAGCTATACAATCATTGGTGAAATTGTATTTTGTCATCGCTAGAATTGCATTTGTTAATGCATGAATGGATTCAATGCCCTCACATGCCCCCATTTTACCCTGATTATGCAATCTCAATAACCTATAATTTTAATTCCAACAATTATTCTCAATCTTTATTGGATTTAGAGGGAAAAAAATGGAAAAATATGACCAAAAAAGTCCAAATCGTTGCATATTTCGATTAATGCTTTGAAAGATAGCTATCAATCGTCGAGATTGTAATGGCCCACCAATAAACAATAATTTGTCAACAAACCGATACCAAACACAATGAGTTGACATACTCTAATGCTTTAAGATTTTATTTCTATGTCACGTGAGGACATATAAAATTTGCGCTCATGGGTGTAGAAATGGAGAGAATCAAAGTAGGTAGCATAGAAACATTCAGATTTTGCATCTATGGGTAGATTCAAGGTTTAGAATGATATATGCTACAAGTTGAAAAAAAATTACAGTCACTTTTAAAATATTTTTTTGAGGAAAAATTCGTGAAGAAGGTGAAGGGGTGATATTCATGAATGGAATTTTTAGTAAATTTCTTAACATGTATTTTTGTGTTGTAAACTAGTGTGCTTTATTCGAGGATATTCAAACTAAACACCTAGCAACACAAAACTATCGAAATACCCAACATTGACAACAACCAATTGATCAATTTGTGGTGTTCCTTACCTTTGTAACTTGAGAATCGCAAAGTCTATAGCAATATTAACATGTAATCAACCAAAAATAAACAACACAAAAGAAAAAATATATGAGACAATAATAGTAGAACATGGAAATAAAAGAGCTTTGTTATTATGGGAATAATGCTCACATGCCTCTTATGGTAGGTCGACCATTCACTTAAGAAGAGATCTACTACAATATAGTTCAAAAAAGGCTTCGTGTCCTTGGAGCTTCTTTAAATAGGCTTCAAATTTTCAAAACCCTAACTACTTGACATAGTCAAAATATAATTCCCTAATGGATCTTAATTAATAAAGAGACCCTTTTTACATTGATTGATGAATACTAATTTATTCGAACTTATTACAAATTTATGGCCTTATATTATCTATGTTTAATTCTTATACTAAGGCGAGTTACGGTAGGACCCTAACACTCTCTCCCCCTTCAAAAGTAGTGTTGTACTAAATACTAAAGGTGCATAAATTGCTCTAATATGTTGGATGGTTGCCAAGTGGCATCATTTGGCAGCATATCTTTCCAATGGATCAAAACTTCCTTGATGGTGTGCCCTCGCAATAGTATTTCCCTAGAATCCAATACTACAACCAGTTGAATCTAAATGGAGACTTCCTTGTCAAACACTAGTAAACTAGTCTACTAGTCCCACCACCTTTTTAAGGCAAGAGACATGGAAGACATGGTGAATCTTGGAGTGGTTTGGTAGAGAAAGATTATACATGACCTATCCAATGTGTTGCAAAATGGTGTAGGGTCCATAAAACTTCATAGCAAGCTTCTTATGGAGATGGGTCTTGAGATATGTAGGTTTATATGGTTGTAGTTGAAGAAACACCTAATCCCCAACTTCAAAGGAGTGCTTAGAGCGATGTTTATCGACATGTTGGTTCAGTTTGTTTTGGGAAAGAATCATGGTATATTTAAGGATGTGGAGAATGTTATTCTTAGTGTGGAGTGCATCATCCAATATATGAACCCCTGATGTACTTGGTATATAGGAAATCATTGATAAGGGTTTTCAAACATACACTACTTCATGGTGTCATCTTTACAAAACTATGATAAGTCATATCATGCCACCATTCATCCAAAGGGAGCTAGCGCACCGATTTGTGTGGCTTATTAAATGTAAAGCAACACAAGTAGTTCTCCAATCCAACGTATTGATTTAGTTTGACCATCTATTTAAGGGTGGTATGTCGTGCTGAAGTTCAATTGAATGCCTTGAATTTTGAAGAGATATTTCCAAAACTTGTCGGAAAAAGTGGGGTCACGATCAAATACATTAGATGTCGGCATGCCTTGTAGTTTGATTTTGATACAGTAAAACTTGGGCCACCAAAGAGGGTGTGAAATTCGGTGGTAAGGCACACAAATAGGAATATTTAGTTAGATGATCTACTTCCCCCATCATTATTGTTTTATTTCCTACCTTAGGAACCCCCATGAATAAATCCATAGAGATACCCATCCATATATGATTTAGAATGTGAAGTGTATGAAAATCCCTTAGTGACTTAATTGTTTCCCCCTAGCGTTATTGGAAAATGTCGCAGGAGACAACGAGGTTATGGATATCTTTCTTCATGACTTCCTAGAAGAAAGAGTGCTTAATTCTTTCATATAAGTTTTAAAAAATCCTGAGTGACCTATTGTACATGGTGAATGTAATTATGCCAAGATTCTTAGTTTCAATGTTGAATATATTGTGAGAAAGATGTGCTCCTTATACCTCAAAATATTTTGGTTCCATGTATACTCGGTTGGAGGATTTGAGTCTTCTTGAATCCATTTGATGAGGTGTTGACTGTGTATTGGGCCAACAATTTCTAACGCCACTACAAGGAAAAAACCTTATAGTGGAGGTTTTTGTGGATGCTCCTCTAAAAATAGCCCAAATATCTATTTATAGCATAGGCGAGCAAACATACGCTTTAGCAGAGGTTTTATCACGGTGGTTGTATCCTTACTAAGAACATCAGTGCACACTTTATATCGACGCACTGGTGTGGACCAAAGCACAACAAATTGATATCAAAAAATTTCATTCAATGCAAAAAAAATAATTCATTTCCACCTGCAACACTAACTAGTGCGTTTAAAATAACCTAACGCATATGTGCATCACATACATAATGCACTGATTCTAGCCACAAATACATGCCCCGACTGGAAATATATGTTTTTTCTTTAAAAAAAACATTAGGGTGCTTTCTAGACATGATAACACACTGGTGCACTAATAAACTGCATGCACCAAATTCAACATTCCTCGTTAATTGGTGCTTAAATAAATGTTTTTTTTTCTAATTTCCATTACCTCACGGGAAACTTTTTTATTTTTAGTTTTATATTGATTAGCGACGCATTTCATTCTTCTAGATGCACCAATGTGTCGGTTAATTGAGAGCACCATAGTAGGGTAAAATTAAAAAAATAGTCGGATGCATTACTACTTTATATTTTTATATTGATTAACGGTGTGTTTATTTCTTTTGGACACACTGGTGCTTCATGTAATTAAGAGCACCAGTGTTCAATATTCCTTATATGGTTCCACCGTCTCATGACCATTACTCGTGGTTCCACCAATAATGCTCATGGTTCCATACATAGTTATCATGGTTCCACCAACAATTCTCATGGTTCCATTAATTTTATTCAAGTTTCAACCATCAATTTTCCAAGGTCCCTCCATTAAATATGTTGATGGTTCCATCAAATCTAACTTTGTTCAAGTTTATTCCACCACCAAATTCACAGTTCCAGTAACTTTGTTTAAGGTTTCATAGACATTTCTCATAATTCCACCACCTCATGATGTTGTGTGCATTTTTTATTGAACATGTCATGGTCCATAAATAGTGCTCCTGATATTCATATTTCCACCAACATTGTTCAAGGTTCCTTAATTGCACATAATTTTGTATGCACTATACATGGTTCCACCTACATTGTTTATAATTCCATCAATGCTTATAATTCCATAAACTTTCTTCATGGTTCCATGAATTTTGTTCAAGGTTCCTTATATGGTTCCACTACCATGTGACCATTACTCATGGTTCCACCAATAATGTTCATTGTTCCACCAACAATGCTCCTGGTTCCATTAACTTTGTTCAAGATTCAACCACCAATTGTACAAGATTCCTCCACCATTAAATATCTTCATGGTTCCACCTACTCTAATTTTTCTATAGTTGTTTCCACCACCAAGTTCACAGTTCCACCAACATAGTTCAAGGATCCTTAATTCCACATGGTTTTGTATGCATTGTACATGGTTCCACCTGCATTGTTCACAAATCCATCAAAGTTGCTCATGGTTCCATTAACATTCATTGTGGTTGCACCCTTAAAATTCTCATGGTTCCATGAATTTTGTTCAAGGTTTCTTATATGGTTCAACCACCTCATGGATGTTACTCATTGTTCTGCCAATAATGCTCATGGTTCCACTAATAATGCAAATGGTTACATTAACTTTGTTTAAAATTTAACCACCAAGTGTGCACAATTCCACCACCAAATATGTTCATGGTTCCATCAACTCTAACTTTGTTATATTTGGTCCCACTACCAGATGTTTATTGTTCCCCTAATTTTGTTCAAGGTTCTATATATGGTTCCACCACCTTGTGACTACTATTCATGGTTTCACCAAACATTATTTGTAGTTCTGTAAATTGTGATCATGGTTTTACCAACAATGCCTCTAGTTCAATAAGATTAATGAGGGTTCCACAAATAATGCTCATGGTTCCAACAACATTGCTCATGGTTCCAACAACACTGCTCATGGTTCCACCAAAATCTCCGTCAGCCTTTCACTATATTGATGCCTTCAAATCTTCATCAATGAATCATGCACCCACAAACTGAACTAGTTTGGAGTAATTTGGAACATGAAAGATGTTGTATTTTTCATATCGTAATCCATATCAAGTTTTGCTAGATTGTAATCCTTCCAATATTTGATGATTATCTTATAAATATCATGTTCTCGAGGTTGTCCTTCATTAATATTTCTTTCCAATTCAAATTCACATTAATTGTTGTTGTTGCCACTCTATGCTTCTTCATTTGTCTCATCTTTAGAACCTATCAATTCATTGAATGATTCATTCTCATGACCAGTTAAGGAATCCTCAATCATAGTATATTTTCAACTAGGTTTACTAGATCACTTGTATCATGAGTAGCTTCAACCTTTTTCCATTAGATCATTTGAATCACAAGTTGTATCATCCAGATGAATTAGGTCACTTGTTTCACAAGTTGCATTAATAGTTTATTTCTCTTGTTTAATTAATTGTATTTGAATAAATTCAATAAATTAATCTTTGTTTCAAGTTTTTTGTAAAGATTAATCACCTCATTTTCCAAATCATCTAAGGGTTCTTGTGGCTCTTTAATTTCTTGATTTGCATTTTGTAGCTTCTTTCCTCCTTTACCCATGTTTGATTTGCAATTTTATCACACTCATTTCATGAACTTGCTTGCTTGATTTAATATCAAGCTTAGGGTGTCAAGTACAACAGATCATACACCCAAAATTGTTCATGGTTCCATCAACAATGCTCATGGTCCCATAAATAGATCTCTTGGTTCCACCAACAATTCAGAAGTTTGCACATTTGGTGGTTTGATCTCCAATAGAGTTAATGGATCCATGAGCATTGTTAGTGGAACCATGATCTCTATTTATGGAACCATGAGCATAATTTATGGAACCATGAGCTCTAATTATGGAACCATGATCTCTATTTATGGAACCATGAACATAATTTATGGAACCATGAGCTCTAATTATGGAACCATGAGCATTATTGGTGGAACCATGAGAACTGTTGGTGGAACCAAGAGCTTTGTTTATGGAACCATGAGCATTTTTGGTGGAACCATGATCTCTATTTATGGAACCATAAGCATTTTTTTGTGGAACCATGAGCTCTATTTATGGAACCATGAGCATTAGTGGTAGAACCATGAGTTGTATTTATGCAATCTGATGTAAAGTAAATCAAAATATCAAAATGAAATACTTGTATTATATGGTGCATAATCTTTGACTAGACCTACTGTTTGATGCACATTTCTTTGTTCTTGCATTCCATGGTCTTCCTTTTTGCAGGATCTTGTCCAACCCTTTGTAATTGTTGTATATCCTTGGTTATGTGATTCACCACTACATCTTTTTCATTTAACTAACTAGGCTCAAAAAACTTTGTTGTCTGTTTGTATTGATCTTAGATGGAAATATAGTATTTATAAATTATATTTTATCCGAGGTAGAGAATTTAAAGCAAGGTAAATCTTGAAGGTGTGTGTCCTAGTAGAGGAACACATTCAATATTGTTAACCGATATTTCTCCAAGTGCGTCTAAGGTATGTAACCCAGTATTGATTGATATTGAGTTGGATTTGTAAAGAGCTTAGTATGGAAGTGTCAATTGAGATAGCTTGAGGATAGATTGGGTATTGTTGGCCTGATTTTCTGACCTAGGCCAACAAGGAGGTTATGCCCGCACAATCAGCTTAAAGCAGCGTCCGGTGTGTTTGGAATAGCAAAACCTTGCAGGTTATGGTCCTGCTACCAGCTGATTTTTCTCTTAAGGAGAAATTAAAATCAGCAAAATCTACCCTATCCTAATGTTATTTCTACCTAAATGAATCCTATGATTAGTTTCAACTATCTAAATTGTCTTATAATTGCTTTCTTAAGGAAAGACTCCAATGTTTGAAGAGTTTTTTTTATATAAAGACTATTAAAGTTATGCTAAAAATTACACAAATTGATTTAACAGCTGTTAACTGAAATATACTAAAATAAAACTTAATTTGAACTATCTTAACTATCCTATCTCAGCTGAGAGTGTTTTTAAATACTATATTAATTATTAATTAATAAAAGATGAACAGAAAGATAAATCGTATGATCTAAATAAAAATATTTAAGTCATACATAATAAATCATTCTGTTATAAAATAACTTAACAGAGAAACTAAAAATAAACAATTATTTTTAATTTTCTGAAATTAATTAATAATTAATCATCAACATAACTATTTGAATAAAAGATGATGTCTAGTATGAAATCACTGTAGAAATACAAACGATAGCTAATAGACAGAAATGTATATCCTTATAGCTTGAATTTATAGTAAAAATACTAATAAATTCAGTCACAATGATATATTAATTCAAATATAATATTGAGCTGACAAAGTGAAAATTATAATTAAACACAAGTATAACAAAGCATACTGTATTAATATTACAATAGAAGATAATATACTAACATATAGAGTATATCCAAAACAATACCAGTAATGATATCTATCTGGAAATTTCCAGTTGCATCCCACATCCAAAGATCCAACTTCAGTTATGAAATAAAGCCAGCAACAAAATATATCTCAAGTATGTCTCTCTTCAATCACTTCTTTCTCTTGTTCATCAAAATTCCTAACTTATATAATACTATCAGTTGTTTTCGATTCAGTTTTTCCATCAATGCTACATGCAACATTATAGGGTTTCTATAACTATCAAAGAGAATTGAATCTCTTTTACAAAACACCTGTCACTAATGAAAACGACTAGCCTGAATATTTGCTGGTTTTAAAGATACTTGGCAAAGTCGTGGTCGTTGTTGAAATTCCAATCTTCAATGAACAGCCACGTCTCCCAATCAACATATAAAAATCGTCCTGAAACTGTGGAGAAGAGCGATGATATATCTGCCTGTGTTTAAACAAACAAAGCATCTCATTAAAAACCAATAAACAGATATAACAAAATAAACTAACAATTTAAATGTTTGCCTGTAAAATCTGTGATTTTACAGGCATGCATAACAGAAATTTTTTATTACTTGTTTGACAGCGAAACAACCCTTGTGCTTTGAGAAATGAGAATAACCATCAAGTTCTATTTTGAAGATCAACTACTCTATTTTACAGGCATGCATAACCGAAATTTTTTATTACTTGTTTGACAGCGAAACAACCCTTGTGCTTTGAGAAATGAGAATAACCATCAAGTTCTATTTTGAAGATCAACTACTCTCCGGGCTTCATTTAATTTGGCTCTAAGCTTGATAATCTCTAACTTTTGTTTTTCTAATAGTTCAAGCAGATGCTGATTCGTACCTATTATTGACTTTTTTGCCCTTTTATATTGATTCTTTTTTATATTCATTTCTTTCCACCTGCTAATCCAATTCAACAACTCCTCTCTAAATGTCCTATTTTCTTCCTCTATCAATGCTGCATTAGATTGACAATGTTTAAGTTCATCTTTAAGTTCTGTAATCTTGGTTTGATATGCCTTATCTAGAATTTGTTGAAGAGTTTCTTCTTCATTTTCGTGACCTGAATTGGCTACCTGATGAGGATTAGGGTTATCAATGTTTTGACCAGATGACTGAGGACTGATAAAAGATGGTTCAGGGTCAGAAATACAGGTGTCCATACATGATGGAGCGACCTCGGCCTTACCCAAATTGGCACTATTATCCTTTATAAGAGTGGGATCATTTATATGAATAGTGCCAGGGATCGAGGATGGAACGTCGTCCTCAATATGAACGACTGCAGGCTGAGTATCATGTCGATTAGCCATAGGAACCGAAATCGTAGGGACATTGTGCATGTTTCTAGTAACCCTCCTCGAAAACACCAGATTTTATGATTCAAGCCCTCTTCTATCGCAGCATACCTGTGCTAGATGATCTAGTTTATGCATAGACTCCCTGCTATGTTCATAAGGATTATTTGGCTCAGATAGATTTTTACAATGAATAGTGTTAATATCTTTGCTTTGGATTAACCTGTCCTCTGCTTTTGCAGGAGTACCATGACATTTATCAGATGGGGGTCGGTCCAAGACTACTTCAGAGCAACAGAGAACTATATTATCGTCATTACTGATACCAGCGTTTATGGGTAGATTGGTTTCCTCAAGCCCCTTTACCCTCTGACTCGGTCTCAGGAACATTATTGCCCTCAGGCTTATCAGTAGTCTTCCGTTTCCTACGGGTTTTTGGAGAGAGGTTCAACCAATATTAAGTCGGCCCCAAATCACATTCAGTTAAAAATTCATCCCACGATTTACCCTTCAAGGACAGTTGATGCTGTAATATGATTTTGACTAAACCATGGTGAAATAAACTTCTATCAGGGTTATCAAAACTTTGAACTGCATGCGACATCTTTTTCAAACTTTGCCACAGATAAAATGGTAGATTAAGCCTACAGCCATTTAATGCTAATAGGAGTCTTAGATGATAGTAGTGTAGGTGAGAAAAACGGCCATCGCAGGACACATACCTGACCAAAATTTCGTAGCAGGCTCGCCATTCAAGCTTTAGGAACTTGACAGAGACCCCTATCTTCAGTTTTGCATTATTTGGTAATGGCAGCAGCAAGGATAAACACTTCTTTTTATTAACCTTGCTACCTTTGAACCAGCGCTCTCCAACTTGTGGGAGCTTTGTCGCTTCTGCGATTTTCTCTTCGTTAACAATGAACTTAAAACCCCCGATCTGCACAACGTCGTCTTTTAAATTCAAGGCAAACAGTTTGGTCACCTCTGCGTTATGGCCATCAAAACACTTAAAGAACTGCCCCCACCCCACTTTCTCAAATCGCAAGGCTATCTTCTCGTCTGCTTCTATGAGCTCTGAGCCTGAGATTTCGAAACGATTCAACGAGGCCATAGCTTCCTCAACACTATCCTGGTTTCGAAATGGAATGAACGGAAAGGTAAAGAGGGAGGGGATAGGTATCCAAGTGCATGACATGATGCAAAATCAAAACTTCACATGCTTCGAATCTGACAGTCATGGGGGCTCTAAATTTAGCCATTAAGCCGAACTTAGCGATGATGAATGTTATAGCCAACGTTCTGTTATGATATATGCATGCTTAACCACGACTAGCAGTAAAATTTAACCAAATCGACAAACCAGGGATCGTTTGATTGATGGATCGTAAACCAAAATATTGATTACACACAGTGGTCATAATGAGCACGTACGTCGTTACGAAATGGAATGACTCTCACCATTAAATCCTACTGATACGAATCGTCAATATATTCACAGCTATCAGTTAATTATGAGGTGCAAGCCACATCTCTATGCCAACGCATCGATCAAGTAATCAGGCGTTATTAATTTGACATATGGCTCTCATAAACTCTGTCAATTAATGGTCTTCTCCAGTTTGAGCGTGAAAGGTGGTAGCATTCAAGGCGATATAGTATCGAAATCATATACCAAATGTTTTGCATGGCAACTAACTAATGATCTGATTTAATGTATATACATAAAACTTCATAGATCTAGTTTTAAAACTTTCAAAAATCCCATCGATTAATATCCTACATTGAATTTGATAGGATACTAAGTTATAAAACTATAATATATGAAAATTTCCCATATAATATTCCTTTATTTATTTAACTACATATATACAAATTTTACAAAGTCATGGTAAGATATTACATATGAAATATGAACATTAGGTTTAATAAGAGTTTTGATTTAATAAGTTACCTTTAGTTCTAGGAGTTTAGAACTCATAATACCTCATCCATATCCAGCTCAGGATGTGTTTCGTTAATTTCCCTTTGGCAAACTATCCTTTCAAGTTTTCTTAAATCATATATAATCAGATAAATTTAATTTAAAAATTGATTATATAAAAATTTATGAAACTGACTTATTAAACTGACAGTTGCTAATTACCAAGTATGTGAAAATGTTTTCATCAACTTTTAACATGCCATTTTATTCTTCTTCAATTGAGAGTACCTTCAGAATCAAAGATTTTGAAGGTGCTCTTTTATAATTTCAAATCGGTAAATCATAAAAATAGTTGATCTCCCTTCATCTTAATGAGAAATGAAGGGGTTGTTGCTGACTGCCAACAGGTATTAAAAGTTATCGCAATTAGAGTATACACAGAGTTGTATACCTAGTGGCAAAGGCAGAGATACTTTCAGTAAAGAGAAGTGTTAAGAGCTGGGGCACCTACATAGAGAAGAAGTCTAGTTTTTTCACTGCTTAATGATCTAAGGGCATACTTTGTGAAAGTATTTGTAAAAATCTCATAACATAATTTATGAAGTATTTGTCACAGACTTTGTAAACATAATTTATGAAGTATTTGTCACAGACAGTGTAAACATAATTTATGAAGTATTTGTCATAGACTTAGTGACAGAGTTAGTAGAAGAGCAATGAGGTAGATTGGACTAGCTCTGGGGCTACTTTTACAGTGCTCATGATTTCATAAATAAAGCTCATGGTTCCATAAATAGAGCTCATGGTTCCAACAATAATGCTCATGGTTCCTAGCTACAGCTCATGGTTCCACTAATAATGCTCATGGTTCCATAAATAGAGATCATGGTTCCACCAACAATGTTAAGGCACTTGCGTAAAGTCACCTATTTGAAACTACTTGCACCTTTAAAAAAAATTCCAAATGTTTTTTTTTTAAATAATATTTTTTTTACTTGAAAGGAGAATTTATTTCACCGAACCCACTACCTAAAATTTAATGTGATTGTTATTATCTAAGTTAATTTCAAGGTTCCCAACATCTTCCCTTTACTATGTGAGAAAGTGATTTATAATTCATACAAAATTAATGTGGGTCATTTAAGTGGATTGATATGACTCATATATAATGTTTTTTCAAATAAATAAATAAAATTATCCCAGTTAGTAAATATGTTCATGGTTTCATCAACACTAACTTTGTCCAAGGTTCCATATGCATTATTTAGGATTCCACTACCGTGTGACCACGTATGTGTTACTCACCAAATGGTTCATGGTTCATAAATAATGATTATGATATTTATTCGTGGTTCCACTAATGGTGTTCAAGGTTCCTTAATTGGGCATGGTGTTGTATGCATTGTACATGGTTCCACCTGCATTGTTCATGGTTCCATCAAAATTGTCCATGGTTCTAACTACATTCTTCATGGTTTCATAATAGATCTCTTGGTTCCACAAATAATGCTCATGATTCCACCAATATTGTTCATGGTTCCATAAATGTGCATGGTTCCACCACCTTACGACCATTGCTTACGGTTCCACTACTAATGCTTATGGTTATATAAAAAGAGCTCATGGTTCCATAAACAAATCTCTTGGTTCCACCAATAGTGCTCAATGTTCCACCATAAATAATGCTTATGATATTTATGCTTCCACCAACGTTATTCAAGATTCCTTAATTGCACATGGTTTTGTATGCATTGTACTTGGTTCCACCCACATTGTTCATGATTCCATCAAAATTGTCCATTGTTCCATTTACATTCTTCATTGTTCCATGCCTTAGAATGCGCACTTACCATGAATTTTGTTGAAGGTTCCTTGCATCATCACACCACCTTGTGACCATTACTCATGGTTCCACTACTAATGCTCATGTTTCCATAAATATAGCTCATGGTTCTACATCAATTCTCATAGTTCCATCAACAATGCTCATGGTTCCACCAACAATGCTCACAATTCCACCAATAATGGTCATGGTTCCATGAACATTATTGGTGGAACCATTAGTAATGGTCACGAGGTGGTAGAACCATGTAAGAAACCTTGAAAAACATTCATGGAAAATGAGCATTTTAGGGGTGGAAGCACCATGAATTTTTATGAACCCATTTGACATTTTTATGGAATTGAGAAAAATGCGAGTGGAACCATGTGAAATGCATACAAAATCACATACAATTAAGGAACATTGAACAATTTTAGTGGAACTGTAAATTTGGTGGTGGAATCATCTATAGCAAAGATAGAGTTAATGGAACCATGAACATATTTGGTGTGGAATCTTAGACATTTGATGGTTAAATCTTGAACAAAGTTAATGGAACCATGAGCATTATTGGTGGAACCATGAGTTATATTTATGGACCATGAACATTAGTGATGGAACTATGAGTAATGGTCACGAGGTGGTGGAACAATACAAGGAACCTTGAACAAAATTAAAGTAAAATGAACATTTTAGGGGTGGAACCATGGTCCACAATTTTGATGGAACTGTGAACAATGTGAGTGGAACCATGTACAATGCATACAAAGCCATGTGCAATTAAGGAACATTGAAAAATGTTGGTGTGCTTAATGCCCCAATCCAAAATGCAAGTACGTGTATTTAAGATAATCAAATCATACAACCAAGTCAAATGTGAAATGAAACAAATACAATTGTGGGTACATGTGTGGGATGATTCAACTAATAATGATATGTTAAATATGTGTAGTTTTTCCAAATATGCACATGTGCAAAGCCCTAATGACCTAGTGACCTTCCACTCAAATAAAAATAGGCCTTCCAAAATCTATTGATCTAGATGGTGATCAATCCAGTGGGTATAACTTAGAGCGAAGGTGCAAAAGGATCAATTATAATGAGGGGCACTAAAAGTGGTACCAACGACCAACAAAATCTGATCTAGGTACCTTTGCTTCCCACAACAGTCACCTAAAAGGTATATGCCCTAAAACTTTTCCACTAATTTATCTTCGTCAAGTGTGGAGAGGAGGTTATCCCTAGCATGGTGAGATGACAACGGAGCCTCTTATGATGATATGGAATGTAGTGGTGTTCCAAGGTGGTACTAGTTTGTTAGAAGATTAACACATTTTTATCCCACAAAGCTCAAACAAGGTAAGGAACCCAAAGTAGAGATCAATGTAAAACCAATGAGTGGCCTCACGCCTCTATTCTCACAATAGTTGGCCTTATTACTAGAAGATGTAGAGGGACCCAAGTTAAAGCTCGAGATGTTTCTTTTTTATATTGATGCACATGAATTAAAAAATACTTCTTATAGGAGAGAGAAATTATATGAGTATACTATGTATGTCATTATGAATAAGAAGGTTATTATGGCAATGGAGACTCATACACTAGTGGTTGACAAGTCATAATTGGATTTCTCATATATGACCAAGGCCATAATGGGAAGTATGCATGCAAAAAGGTAGGCCAAGAACTATGAGATTTCTTCTCTCACATAGAAGATCCAAGCAATATAGAGTGAACCCAAATGCAAGTCAAAGTTCACTAGTGTGGTCCCTTTTATGTGTAGAAACGTGTTTGGCATGGTGCGTGAGTTCTTTTATGAACTAAATAACTTATGGCTTAACCTCCAAAGTTACTTAATGATATTTAACATGATAGTAGAGGGGAAAATAAAGGATGTACTTCATTTCAAGGTTTAGAAATCATAATGGTGGATTAACAATAAAATAAAGCTTTGTATCTAGATCTAATTTGGACCTGTTCCCTTTTGAGATTGTCAACATCTATGCTATATTTTCTTTCCAATAAGTGACTATCTAGAAGGCACATAAGAAAATGAAATATTTGAGGATCACATACATGGAAAATATGATGCATGCAAGAAACCTGCTATAAAATGTTTCTTGTCCTCCTATCTCTGCAAGAGAAGATTGTCAATGCTCTCATCGGTGAGCTTCAAGAGTTAATTGCCACAACATTGAGTGCAATGTTGGTTGGTGAAACATGTGTACACAATATGAGTGTGTAACTATTTTAGTGATATATGATTGAGCCAACAAAAGATCAATCTTTCCTTGATTAAAATACGGTAAGACAAATGAAGAGATAAAGAACCAAATTAAATGTAAATTTTTCCAATGTAAGGTGGATTATGATCACTTCTTCTTGGGAAAGGATAAATTCATTAAACTTATTCTCTCATTAAGTAGTGTATAAAAAGATTGAATGATACTTTGCAATTAGGAAAACAAAAAACAAAATAAGTCAAAATCCTAGGATGGGTTTGAAAGCCTTAGGGGAGGTGAAGAGTCATCGAGTAAATAGAAGTTAGGGAAGTCGAAAGGCCAAGTGTCACCAAAATGGGCTATATATAAATCTTTCTGGTAAGAAGAAAAAATATTTTGTCTCTTATATAAGCTATCTTCTTTGGAGAGAAAAGTGTTAGAAACAAAGAAATACAATCTTGTTGTTATATATGGTTGTAAACTATCTTTCTCTATGTGTGATTGGTGTAGTTTTCTTATTGTATGCATGTTCTTTATTGACTTTAGGGATCTTTTGTTTTGGTTTTGTTTCATGTATCTAATGTGTTATGCAATTTTGTCAACCTATCATTGTTGCAACAAGTATGTTAGGATGTCGAGCTATCCCACTAACTAATGTATTTGTTGTTTATGCATAGAACTTAGTGGGGACTATTCTCACTTAGTAACTCCTACTAAGGATGGTTTATATCCATATTGCATTCTTGCATTACATGTTACTTGCATTTCATCTAACTTCACCAAAATTCATGGCAATTGGTGCCACAAACTAAAGGACTCATCTCAAGGGAGAAAGCTCTAATAGGGTGGTTCTACTTATGATCTTGTAAGGTTAAATAGGGCCATTTCCTAAGTAAATGAAGAAAAAACTAAGTTAAGACTATATTCTTATAGAGGAAAATATATCATGGAAGTGAAGAAATAACATTAAGAAAGAAAAAAGATGAAACAATGATAAACAAGAATTGTAAGTTTTATAAAGATAAATAAATATGTTGAAATATAGAAGAAAAATAAGATAAATTTTGTAACTAAAGGAAAAAGAGAGCAAAGTAAATGTGGAAGTAAGAGATGTTGCAATGCAAACAAAAATTTCATAAAAAACTATTACATATCAGTATGTAATATTACTTAATTCTTTTAAGAAATACATATGGAAAGAAGATATAGTGTAAAAATAAAAACTTTATAAAGAAATATTTGTGAATTTATTTGCAAAGTTATAATATTAAAAAAGTACATGACACAATTTAGATAACTAATACATTTGATGAAATTCTGAATAATAATAATGAATCACGGATTGAAAATGTGAAAGCATATAAGAAGATAAAAATATAAAGTACTTGATAAATTTTAATTAATTAATATATATAATTTCTTGTTTATAGGAAGAGATTTCATGTAACTATAAAAAAATTATATGAATGAAGCATATTAAAAAGGGTGAAATGTGATGAAAATGAACAAAGTATGTTAAAAAAATTTAATAAATATGGGAAAAAAAATTGTTGCAAGGCAAATAAAACCTTTATAAAAATATACAAAATTTTAATTTAAATTGACACCCATTAAATGAAATTATGAATAATAATTATTATTTCATGAATTTAAAATGGTCTATATACTACTTTTTATAATTATTTTGCTTTTGAGTGTCCTTTCGGAATAAGAGAGGAAAATTAGTGGGTTTGAAAGTGAAAGTGAAACTTATTTTTTACTGGTTTATCTCATTCAAGTTGAGCAAGGACTTGGAATTCGTATTTTTAAGCTTCACACTAAACCCTAGACAAGTAGTGTGTGAGAATATGTTATGCATGCACAAAAGTTAAAACCCTACACACGGAACTTGATTTTTGGCTCCTACAAAAGTTAAAACCCTACACAACCATCGGGTCTCTAAACATTTGTTTTGGTGTCTCATAAACACTTGTTTTGGCCTTGAACCCTGTGCATGCTTCTTTTGTCATGTAAAACATTGTATTTTAGTTGTGTCATAGCATCACTTATATTTACACATGTTTTATTCATCTTTTTGGTACATATACATATTTTATATTCCTCTTTTGGTAGCATGAGTTACAATAAACTGGTCAAAGTGTACCATTTTTAATCTCTAGTTCTCTTATTTCTTTCAGTGAGGACTTTTCATGGTTAGTATCAGGTTTTACCATGCTACAATGAATTCAAGTTTTCCCATATTACATGAATTCAAATATAAGATTAATCTTCATTATCCTTTAAATAATTACAATGAATTCAAGTTTTGCCATATTACAATGAATTCAAATATAGTTTTGCCTTCCTTATTCATACTAGGTGTATAATTTTGTGATGTGTGTTGTACCATTTTGAAGTGTGTAGTTTTGTGTTTATTTAATTTTTAGGTTAGTAAGAGACAACAATTTTGAAGAAGACAAAGTAGGGAAAATGAATAAATAACATATTATGGAAGTTTAAAGAAATTTTTTAAAAAAATTATAATTAATTTAGCAAAATAGAAGTGCAGTAAGAAATGTGTGAAGTTATGTTTTGAGCTACATTAGGAAGGCTATGGGTTTTAGAGTAAGAAGTGAAGAGTGCGAAAAATGGTAATTTTGTAACATATTGTATGTGCCTATTAAATATCCATACACATTTTGATCTCTTTTTTATAAAATTGTTAAGTATATTGCGTCAAGTTGTTCCATTGAGCTATGTTCCATTAGATCTCTCTCTCTCTCTCTCTTGGATAAAGAATTTCATGTAGTTGCTCGGGATACTATCCGAAGTGATCCCTAACAATTGACCTTGAGCATTGCACATGAGGTTGATCACTACTTTGTTCCATGAATTTGGATTAGATTTGGTAGAGTTGACTAACTCAACTTTGATTAATGGTTTTGGCATAGGACCATTCTTGACTTTGTGAGAATGAATTAGATGTCATGGCATATATGTGGGTGACCTAATGTGTTGTTGACACCAATAAGGTTTGATTTTTGGCTTAATGATTTTTCATCATGGTCAAGTAAAGATTTGTGCTTAGAGAAAGGTGCAAAGCTCAACGCTAGTGTGGGAACTATGGTGTATGCACCACGGGGGCTTCACTTGTTGACCAATATCCTTGGCACGTTAGTTCATATTGTGGGTTTTAAAATTATCAAAAATCAAACCAATATATTGCAGGTATTGGGGGAATGAGGGGTTTAAGGTGGGGGTGGGTAGGGTGGTTTATAAGGATTGAGGTATAAAAAGAGGTGGGTAGGAGGTTTTAAGTATTGGGAGGGGGTTTCAACAAAAAGAGTTTGGGTCAATATCTCTCGAAATTAAGGGTATTCTTTAATATCCCACGATCGGACGTGTTATGTGATAGGTTCACTAAGTGAAGTCCCCATGGTATGCACTAGGACTGCTTTAAGTGTTGGTGCAAAATAAGCATGATCAAGAAATATTTGTTTTGTTAAAGTTATTCCAATATAGATAAATATGTACATATAATTAATGGGGATTATATAAAGTGAGTGTGGTGATATCCCCCCCTCAATGTCCAATCCTATTGATACATGTTAGCTCTTATGCGTCGCCATATACACACAAACTTGCCATATGTAGTGATGGACAAAGTTCTAGTTAGACTGACAACATATTTATGCTTTGGTGTTTTATGCTATGTTGTTGATTAGGTGACACTAGTAAAAAAAGGATGCATTTTAAAAACTTGCATCTCTCTCTCTCTCTCTCTCTCTCAACACGTTGTGTGTGTGTGTATACACATATACATATACATATATATACATGCATACATACATACATGTATATCCACACACACACATGTATACATACATATGTGTGTGTGTGTGTGTGTGTGTGTGTGTGTGTGTGTGTGTGTGTGTGTGTGTGTGAAGGAAAGCCATTTGTTCCATGCTTCATCCACAGTATCTCCACTCCAGTAGTTGTGGATGAAACATGGAACAAATGGATTTATATATATGTGTAAACTTCCCAACCGGCTAGAGTGGAGCTACTGTGGATGAAGCATGGAACAAATGGCTTTCCTCAGCTGATACACATAACCATCAAGCCCTCCCGATTATCACAATCTGGGGAATCGGGATCGCTCAAAACAAAGCAATTTTCCAAATTCTTCTCTCAATCCCAAAGATCACTACAATCAATAGTTTGGATATCCTTTCCTATTTCCCACAACAGAAAGACTCCCCTACAATTAGAAACATAACAGTGGAACAAATAAACAAAAGTAAACCTTGGGACTTTTTTTACGGAGCCGCCCAAAACAAGCATTGCGATGGTGGACCTACTCTTCATTTTTCTGACACACACTACTTTCACATACAAATGGGATTGGGAACTAGAACAATTAATTCTGCAGAACTCTCTGCTTAGGATTTTAATTTGCTTTGCTTCAGAACAAAACTGCAAAACCATTCAGATTTTTGGGGATTCTATGAATGTCGTAAACTGGGTAAACAAAGTTCAAAGCTGCCAAAATGTCTATCGTCTAGTGATATTAGAAGAAATTCTACGACAATTGGAAGGTTTTGACGCCTACTCTTGTCACCATGTTTACAGGGAAAGGAAAGGGGATGCACACAACTCTCCAAGAAAGGGCTAAGCATCTCTCATGGGAAATGGCTAATAACATAACATTAGAACATAACCTTCTTTGAATATTACCACAGGCCCTTCATAGATAGATTGGCAATATCAACATAAACAATATTTTTGATGAACGGGAAGGAAGAATTACAATCAGATGATCACTTTTTGCAGTATATAAGCGACTCAAAGATGGGATTTCTTATATGGAATGTATAGATGTAAAAACGATCAAATGGTTGCAAAGCAACAAAAAAAAGGTCTAAAGACCTTCTACACAATGTAATTTTGTTACTCTTTTAATGAAATTACGTTTTTTTTTCTTTTGGAAAAACATACATACATATGTATGTATGTAAGTATATACGTATATATGTGTATACGTACGTATATATGTATATATGTGTATATGTACGTATATACGTGTATATATATACATGTATCTATGTATCTATGTATGTATATGTACATACATACATACATATACATCGATATATATATATGTGTGTGTGTGTGTGTGTGTGTGTGTGTGTGTGTATGTGTGTGTATGTATATGTATGTATGTAGGTTGCAAATACTCAGTAAGACTCTCAGTTAGCTGGTTTATGGTTCATTCTGCACGTTGCAAATACTTAGTAAGATTCTCAGTTTACATCTTTCAATTTTCATTACTGTTTGGTTTGGACAACTTTCTATTGTATAAAGAGGATGATTGACAACTTTCTTTCATATTAGATTGCACTGGACTCTCTCCTCGGCACTTGATGAGTTGTGTCTTTCTCAGGATGTTTGGCGGTATGCCACTTGTATGTTCTTCTCTTTGATTGTAGCCCATCTCTTAGGCAAGCTATATATATATACATACATACATCTATGTATATATATATAT
>LPNX010266638.1:230285-251965 GCA_001517045.1 Pseudotsuga menziesii
ATGTACATGTATATGTATGTATGTATATATATATATATATATATGTATGTATGTATGTATGTATGTATGTATGTATGTATGTATACACATACTAATAGTAAAGCTAAACTTTCAGCACTATGGGCTACCCTCAAGATAGCAAAGGATAAGCAGATAGAAAAGCTGAACATCTATGGGGACTCCAAAAATAGTGATAGAATGGGCGCAAGGAAGGAACAACATAAGAGCCCCACACCTACGAAATTTGTTAAGGGCTATCCATTCCTTACAACCCTCCTTTGAAACAATACATTTCAACCACATCTACAGAGAGTTCAACACAGGGGCAGACACACTGTCGAAAATGGCTTTAGCTATCCAACCAGGGATCATAGAAGGAGAGGTCTCAGGAAAAGGTGAAGCCATTTTGTTTTACATTCCGCTATGAGCCTTATGAGGATACAGTAATTGCTCAGCTATGTCAACACAAAAGGAAAGCAGTAAAGAACTGCGACCAAGAGCAATATGGTCTTGATACTCTTGAACCCCATAAATGTTTTCGTATACCAGGAAGAATTTTGCATCTGCATGTTGTTTGAAACAATTCAAACAGTTAAGAACTAGAAATGATGTAAGTTTTGATCTACAAAGCAGAATTGTTAACTCGTTAGAGTTGTTCATGTTATTCAAATGAATAAAGGTTTTTTTTCTCAGGAAAAAAAAGAAAAACACACACACACACACACACACACATATATGTATATGTACATATATAGATACATATACATATATGTACATGTATATGTGTGTGCGCGTGCACACACACACACATCCAAAGAAAAAATCATATATTTGTTATTTCACAAGTGAAATCAAAATATACATGTTGAGAGCCCGAGTTCTCATTTTTAGGATCTGAAATGCAAAAAATTGGTCTAGGTCAATCGAAAAGCAAAAACAACCTTCCTTCCAATATTACTAAGCATGATGGAATTTATAAAAAATATTGACTACATCTCTTACTCCACGAGTCTTCCTCATAAAACTGTACCATATTCCACTTAATTCAAAAGAGAGGTTCTAAGATTATAGGGATCCAAGTCTCCTCTCTACATTCTTGGATAAATAACAAAGCTTTCTTAAGAATTATTGCATGTTTGGAGAGAGCATCTGTGAGCTTAATAAACTCTCCAATTGTATGAGAAACAAAAAGAGACTCATACAAATTACTAACCTCTTGGATTTGTTGGAGAAAATGATTTAAGACCATATTGTAGACTTCCCATTAAAGCATTCCACTACACATTTCAAATTGCCCAACACTCGAAGAGAGACTATGCATGTGTCTAGTGAAAACTTCAATAACATCCATAAAACGTACAATTAAACTCTAGAACGTGTTCCCTACCCCACACTAATATCCAATGTGTAGTAATGTGATGGAGAGAGAAACATAATACCTCCAACCCCACATAAGCATAGGGAACCTTTAAAAGCCCCATCAAACCACCATGGCTCATGACAATTAATGGATGGTACTTTTAGGCCTCTAAAACTTTGATCTATTTTCTTCTTGGAAAGATACTTTATTTTGAGCACCACAATTGAGGAGTCCCAACCTGCATCTTTGAATAACATTCTATTTCTTACCAACCAAAGACCCCATGACACATAACAAGGGAATAATCAACATATCCAAATGAGTCTTGGCTCAGGCGCAAATAACTATGCAGAGCTCATGGCTTTGAAATTCCTTCTCCACTTTGCCCTAGAAAAAGGTTGCATAAAACTTCAGATTTTTAGAGATCCACTTATAATTATCAACTGGGTGAACAAAGTTCAGCAATGCAGAAATCTTGCACTCACTTCTCTTTATGAAGAGGTAAACAAACTTTGGACAAATTTTGATTACATTTAATGCTGCCATGTTTACAGGGAAAGGAATTAAGATGCAGACCACCTCTCGAAGGAAGAGGTGAAGATGGAACACGAAACTTGGAAATTTTTTGAAAATGGGGAAGAGGAAGTGTATGATTTCTTTCACAGACCATTCATATAAGCACTTCCTACAGGAACTGTGACTTGAACATTTTGATCTCTTCAATTCTTTTTGAAATCAACAGGCCAGTCACAATCACAAGCAGTTTTCTGTCGCACTCTCAGCTCTGTTTTTTAAGCACAAGGGGAGCTATATCTTTGACTTTTTCTCGACTCAGTATCTGAATAGTTAAAGTTTTCAGGTTTTTTGATCTGAAGTTTTTGGAGACATTTTCTGATTATGTTTCTATCTGTTAACAGTGGTATGCAAATGCATAGAAACTATGTAAAGACTCTTTTGATTTAATATAAATATCAACTTTTTTTCTTTGGGAAGAAAAAAAACACATAACAAGGCAAGTCATGGAAAGGACTAGTCAAAGGGTCTTTTATCCAAGAATCAAAGCATTGGATTAAGGTATCTTCTTTCCATTGACCCAGACAATTTAAAGAGAAAAAAACACCCCTCCATATTTCAATAACAAAAGTACATGAGATAAACAAATGGTTCATTGTTTCCTCTTGGATTTTACACAAAATGCATCTATAGGGACCTTGTCAGAATTGATTATGCTCGTTGTCCTAAGTCAAAATCTTGTTAGAGAGAGCTAACCATGAAAAGAGATGAATTTTAAGAAGAAAAGTAAATTTCCATATTCCATACCACCACCAACGTCTTTCCTTTTCCAACTCCACATTAGCTAAATCCATGTATGCCATCTTAGTAATAAAACCCCCTAAGTTATTGTTCCAAGGCCACCTTAGCTCATCATCTTCATCCTTTAAAAAAATAGCATTACGAGGAAGCATCAAAATGTATTGTGTACATTCTTCATTTAGGGCCCCTATAAATATATGTCTTTAGGATATAAGCAATTTTGTAACCATCTACTAGGAAGCCCTTGTCTTCCAATATCAAACAAAATTGACAAACCTTTTGTATGGAGAATATGTTTCAACTCCTCTGGTAAATTGAAATTCCTTGAAACTATGACCCATGGACCCTCCTCTAATCGCAATTTTTCTCCCCTACCAACTTTATAGGCCACCCATCTGCCTAAAATTGAGAAGGCACAAACAATACCCTTCCACACGTTAGAGACTCCCTGAGGGATTTATTCTCAGTTCTCTACCATTCTTCCATCATTATTTCTTTGGAAGATTTACTTCTCGGTATTTTTCTCCATATACTTGTATTGAGAAGAAGTCTTCATAAGGATTTAGTAGCCAATGAAGAAAATGTCGAAATATATGCACAAATTCACTCATACATTTTGCCAAACACTTAATGAAACTATGATCTCAAATTCCAACAGAAAGTAAGACTTATGTACTCGTCTCAAGCATTAAAAAAATATATATATTGTAGGTTGATATATTGTTCATCAAGCAACTTTAGCAGCGGAAATCAAGGTAAAACAACAATATGTAAATGCACAATGAACACAGGAATTTTGGTCTAAACTTGATCCTTAAAAAACCCCACCCCTTAGGGAAAACCAATAAGAGATTTTTTATTGAGCTTCTTAGGAATTAAATATAGAGTTTAGAAACAACAATTTGTTTTAAAAAAGTGCATATAACTTATACTCAGTCACTGTGGCCATACAACCTTGAAAATAGTGCCATAGTAGGCCTGTCCTATTCAACAATTTATATAACAGAAAAATAACCTTGGATTGCATGGAGATAGAAGGCAAAAACCAGTAGAAAGTCACCTCAAAAATGATGTCACTCTGTTGAAATATAGAACAATATTGAGGGGGGTGTGAATCAATATTGATAACTTTTAACAATTAAAACAACTTTTAACTTATTCATTAACACGCATGATAAAAAAGATACAAGGAGCACAAATTTATCGTGGAAGCCCAATTGGGAAAACCACCAATACTTCCTATTACTGCAAAATTATATTTATAAATAGTTTATGCCTGCTATTGCAGACAAGGATGCTACAACACCCTATTTACCAACTACTACTGGAAGGAGTCTATGACCCCTTGTTTTGTCAGCTACAACTGACAGGATACTACGACACCCTTATTTACCATTTTCTATTGGGAGGAGGCTACAACCCCCATAGCAGGCATGTAGCCTGCCCTAGCACCACCCTGCCAACCTAATATGTCTTTATCATACTTGCAGATATTCTTATGTCCTCAATTATGTCATTGGTTTCTCATCACTTCCTTGGTCTCTATCTTCTGCTCCTGTTTCTACATGGACATGGACTCAAGGGACACCTAACTTCCAATTCATGCATATGCTTTTATATCTTTTATTAGTAACAACATTCATCCAATTTTCATGTCTCTTCAGCATCAAACATATCCCTTCAGAAAACGTGCCTCTTCATTTACTCTGTTTTAATCTATCAATCATGTTTATTTTAACTATGTTCAATTAATTATTCCTATGCTTTAAATAATACAGTCATGTCCCTTCTTATTAATCATAGCTCTATTTATGATTAATAAACTCTGCTCAAGAATTAATATTCTCCATCTAACAATCATGTATCTTCATCGTGACTCTTCAGAATTTTCTCGCACGATTTCGGAGTGTCGAACAAAAATCCTTCCACAATTTCCTTTTTGCAACGACCTTTCTGCAACATAAATCCTTCCGCACTTGCCTTTCCGTAAGTATCTTACTGCAACCAGTCTTTTCACTTCCGCAATTACCTTTCCGCATTTATCTTTTCGCAAACCGTCTTTTTGCAATTAACCTTCTACAAGGATATTTCCATAATCTGTGGAACTCCTTCCTTTCGCAATTGCGGGTTGCGGGTCTGCCTTTCAACTTTTTCGAACTAGTTTTTTTGCATTTACCCTTTTCGTAACGATCTTTCTGCAATCGTCCTTTCTGTAATATACGATAACTCCTTCCTTCTGCAATTGCGGGTTGCAGGGCTTCCTTTAGACTTTTTTGAACCAGGCTTTCACATTTACCCTTTTTGCAATCATCCTTTTCATAATCTACAAGAACTCCTTCCTTCTGCAATTGCAGATTATGGGTTGTGGGGTCGCCTTTCAACTTTTTTCTGAAATGGGCTTCCGCAATATCCTCCTACAAATCTATTTTCGCAACTCTTGTGAACTGTCGATTCCTTGCAAAACCCTCCTTGTCCATTGATCAACTATCAAACATGGAACTTCACTTTGGCACTCTGGAATGTTATCTTCCGTGCACATTTACTTTTGCGGATCCTTTCCCCGTCGTCAATCTATCTTCTCTCCTTTGATTTGGACCGTCCGACTTTTTCTAATTTACTATTTGCTTTGGAATGAGACCACGGTCAGATAACCACTTCAACAAGTTATATCCTGACAGGATGTGGCAGGCATTTTCCTTAACCTATGAATTATGGTAGGCATTTCCTTAGGGCATTTTTTACTAATATTTCCATACTTAGTCAATTTCCAAAGTTTCACAAAATTGCCATACTTTTCCAAAATGATGTTAGATTGCAGCACTAACTTCATGATAGCACCAGAACACCATCATGTGCCTTTCCAGCCTCATCACACATGCCACATCATCATGCATTCCATGCCATTACTTCCTTTTTTATTACTTTGTCTTACACTGAGTTTGCCCTGCCATCATGTCCTTGGTTATTCTTTGTCATTATTGAACTCCTTTGACATCAATGACAACTACATTCAACACCTTTGCCTCAAGAAACGTGTTCCACAATCTATTGTTGATGTGTTGGTATCTCCTATGGATGTGTGCCCCTCTCCTCAGGAAATGCACCCTCTCATCCCACCGTGCTCTCTCTTTCCTCTTCACAACTCCTCCTCTCTCTCCTCTTCAAAAGCTTCTTAGAATGTGTGCCCCTCACTCTCCAATTTCTCTTGTATAAAGTGCGTCATCACTTCCTCACTTTGGAATGTGTAAATGAGGTCTCACCAAGTCTTTTTATTCTTCAACTTAGGGCAACTCCCATGTCTTTTCAACTTCTATGGCTGAGATTAGATATTAGCCCATGAGATCTAAGGTTGTGTTTTAATCTCAAGTTCACTTAAATCACTTAAGTGAACTATATAAAATCACTTTACTTTTTAAAAAGTCACTTTCACCCTAAATAAATAAAAAATGAACTTTATAACTTAAAGTCACTTTAATAAAGTACACCTCACTTTAAAAATTATGAAGTCATTATAAAGTACTTCAATAAATACACGTAATAAAGTCACTTCATGTCATTTAATGAGACCCCTTTATTCTCGGGCCCCTGCATCTAGGAACCTGTTGTAGGAGTACCTCTGAGCTACCAAAACTAACACTCCTTATTAGAGAGGGAGGTGTTGTTGGCATCTCCTCCACTTGGATTTGTGTTCAAGTTCTCCTCTCCAACAACTGAAGTTCTTCCTTTGAAACTGAAGGTCCCTCTGCCACCTACTCTGGATCATGTGGTGGAGATATGCGCCAAACAACTCTGAATTGAGAGTTTTGCTCACTCTCTTGCTCATCCTCAAGGTTCATCGCATACCATCTTAGTCTCTTCACAGAGTTGGAAGAATCCTCTTCATTAACTACCACCATTGTTGCCACTGAGTCCAACCTCCCACTAGACTCACCATCCATAGGATGACCCAATACTCGGTTTGTATTACCATATCAAATGCCTAGTGTTCTCACTACACTCATGCCCTCCCACACTAAATACATAATATCGCATCCTTCCAAGTGAAGGATTGCATACCCATCATCTTCTAGAGATGACACTAATTAGAGCAAAAAAAAATCAACTCTATAACAAGCAACACTCCACCAACCTCTTGATCTAAAATTGATAATATGGTATTTCCAATCTTCGGAGAATCAAAGGTAGATGGACTAATGGCAACATGGAGGCAGGAAGAGGGGGAGGCTCCCCAACTCCCCCAATGGTGCCATCAGGGGGATTGTAAGTCGGGGGAATCCTGATCCCACTAGATGTAATGGAAGGAGAAGGTCACGATCCAAAATTAGAAGGACAACCTACGGATCGAAGGCTAGTTCATTGCTTTCCTAAATCGACCCTAATACCTTCAATGCATATCAAATTGACTAGACTTAGGGACTGGATCCAATATATGCAAGATCATGCACTCATAGAAAATTTTGTGGGGGTTCAACCTTTGGAAAAATCCCTTGTTTGGTGGATTAACTCTACATGGAAACCTAAAGGGCATTTCTATATTCAACTGGGTTCCAAGGTTTTTTCCACTATTTCATTTATGAACTTGGAAGGAAGAAACAGAGTCTTTGATGGAGGCCCATATTTATTTTATTCGACAGGGCTATTCCTAAGACCATGGAAGGAAAAATTTTGTCCCAACAAATAAGACATGAGAGTAGTATTGATATGGATCTGACTTACTCTCTCCCATACGAATATTGGTATCCCGAAATATTAGAAGATCTAGCTAACATCTTGGGGACATTCATCAAAATTTATGAACAAACCAAGGTTTAGAGATACACAAGCTATGCAAGAATATGTGTTTACATGGATCTAACCAAAGAACTACCAGAAGCTATCAAGATGACATGGGAAGATGAAGACTAGGTACAAACCCTAGACTACAAGCAAATCCCTTTCTGATGTTATAGATGCCACAAATATGGTCATTTGTTTAGGGATTTCCCTACGAATACCCCAAAAGCGGTCCCCACGAAGGAAGAGGAAAGGAGGGATCAACGGTTTACTTTGTAATGTCCCAAATTTTGCATTGGGTCACAATTACCAAATCACATTTGCCATATTCATGAAAGTTGTCAAATTGATGCTTAAGGTCAAATAATTGCCAAGGAGGAAAATCTCTAGTTTCCTAGGTTAAGGGTGGAAGCTTTGAGTTTTGGAATAAGGGGGACAATAAATTATGTTTGAACATTACACTAGCATAAATAATTAATAAATGAGATAAATAAATAAATACAAGGGAAAATCAAAGTGGCAATTGATCATGAAGACACATGGAGGATGTGGGACCCACACAAGCTAGAATTTCTATGTTAAATGGTATCCTCCTCTTGCAAATTCGAATCTATGGGAAGCCTAATGTTTTTGGATGGATTATAAGGTTAATATACTTTTCCATATACTTCATAGGTCGAATTTGGGATGAATTGTAACTTACATTGGAGTTTCATGGACACTTGGCTAGATTCCCCTTACATTTATGACATCTATGACACCAATGATGGAGATTCAATGACAATTATGACACAAGTCAGATATGAAGGCTGACATATGACAAATTTGACATGTCAGGCATGAATACAACATCTTATAGGGTGCTCAAGGGAGTTGGAGAAGGCTAAGAGGCTCCTACTCGAATTTGGGGGAAGATGGAAGGTGAAGAGAGAGGCCACATGGCATAGCATGAGCAGCCACACCAATTCGACTTGGATTTGGTTTATGGATGGATGTGGAACCTTAGAAGACCAATAATGTTTATAAAATGTAGATATCATCCAAGAGAAAGGGCCTTTTATCATTTGTGAAAAATGTTATTGTGAAGAGAGAGAGCTAGTGGATGACTAGTTCATGCCTTAGCCAATTTCAAGGGTGAAAGATTCCCATCCTAGTTGGTGTTTGGAGAGGCCACCCAGGTATTTCAAGGAGATTCAATGGAGCCATAAGTTACGGGTGCAAGCTACAACATCTCATGGACATCTCAAGTTCAGCTTGTTCTTCCTTTCATCTCAAGTTTTCTCACCATATTTCAGCTCGGTGGAGTGAGACGCACTTGGTGAGCTATTTATCTCTTGGAGGGGGCTCCTGTTGCTCTAGTATTTTGTATTCTTATGTAAATGATCTGCTCTCTCTATTTAAAAATTTATCAGGTCAAAATCCAAAGAAATCTCATGTATTATTGATCAATAATAAAGAAATAGTGCCATTTCCCCACCTCCTTGTTGTAAACTCTTATAATATTGATAGATTTGAATGGCTGTGAAAAATATTGATGATTTATGAATGAATGGACTGTCATTAAATCATATTAGGGGTTTCATATTCAATAAATGAGAATTTGTGTTCATTGGGTCGAATTTCATAGCAATTGGAGCAAACTACATCTCATTTCCCCAAGGGTCCAAAACTAGTTTTTTTTGTTCTTTTTGTTTTTGTTTTTGTTTTTGTTTTTTTTGTTTTTTTTTTAATCTGATTGAAAGAAGTGATAACAGCCATGGGAGTTTGATTGGTTCTGCATATGAGTCTCTGATAATGTATTCTACACATTCCCTACTTCAATTTGATAATTCGAGTGAGTTTCTACACATTTGGGAAGCCATTTCAGCATTTACCCGGGGGGGATTTGAGCCCCAAAATTGCTAGTCAAAGCATCTATCTTATTCAGAATTGGATATAGACTTGTAGAAGTAATTGGAAGGACATAATACACCCCTAAACATTATTATTAAGTTATTACATCACTCATACACCTTCTGGTATAATTCGAGAGCATTTGGAGCTATTTGGAGTCATCTACCATTGGGAATTGGAACCTCAAAATTACTAGTAAATTCATGGAGTTCCATTGGATACTTGTTAGACCCAAAAACCACATATGATGCTTCAAATATACTTTAATTAATGTCCGATAACATATCCAAGTACCATACCCACCATTAGTGAAGGTTGTACATTGTTGTGAAGAGATTTGTTCTAGGACCCAGGAGGGATTTCTACCTCCCAAATTAACTAGTCTTGTCCCGAAACTTATTCCCTTGCAAATTGTAGACCATGGTTGGGTATATTAGTTGATTATATGTCTGATAGATGTGCTAATATGTCCCATCACCCCTCAGGACCTTCCTCACCAAGTTTGAAAGCAATTGGAGGAATTTTGGATCAATTGAATTCATATAACTAGAGTTGTAAGAAGATGACTTTGAGTACATTGTGAAAGAATTGAAGAATTGGCCATTTTGATAAAATTTCCAAAAAGGGGACATTATAGTGGTATCAGAAAATGGTCTTGGCACCTATTGAAGTTATGGATGGTATAGATGAATTGAATAAAGTCATTAAGCCATGTGTTGATGATATGTCCAGGCAGGTTAAACAAGCATTCGAATTGACACATAAGACTCATTTTGAAGATCTTAATGCTTGGTTGAAGGAATTTATAAAAAATAATTCAAATAAGAACTCATTAAGGAATACTCATCAATGCACAAGTAGGGAGGAGACCAGGGAGCTACAAATTTCTATGGGGGGTGAAGAAGAAAAAGTAGTACATGAATAGGATCGAAATTCACTCCCAAGTGAATCTAAAAAATATGAAGAGACATCACATAAGTATGAAGAAGTTTCTATTGAAAATACTGAATATCATTTTGGGACACATTCTACCTTGGAAATGAAACAAAGAGAATCTAATGATGGATGCTTGAACTATGAAGGACTACCTACTGATGGGTTCTCACACCTCTATGTTGGTGACATAGAGATTAGATCTGAAAATGTTGTTGCAATCCAAATTTCTCATGAGCATAAAGATGAAGACCCTTCTTTGGTCTCCCTGGAGTAGAATGACATGGTAATGAAACCAATCACTCTCCCTAAAGTGGAAGAAGTTATCAACCGAATGATGGAGGGTAAAGCCCCGAGATCAGATGGATTCACTGTCAATTTCTTTCATCACTTCTGGAGCCTCATCGAAAATGAAGTTTGGTAGATAGTGGAGAACTCAAGGGTTTCTGTGAAGATTCTTCCATCTCTTAACACTACTTTCCTCACCCTCATCGCTAAAAGTGAAGGAGTGGACTCTCCGGAAAAATTCTGACCTATTAGCTTACAATGTCATTTATAAGATCATAACAAAGGTCATCGCGAACATACTCAAACCTATATTACCTGCTATGATATCTCCAGAACAGTCAAGGTTTGTCAAAGAGCGTCATATATTAGATTGTATTATACTGGTCAATGAAGTGCTCCATTCAATCCAAAATAAGAAAATCCATGGTATGATGGTGAAGCTTGATATTGCTAAAGCATATGATAAAATCAATTGGCAATTCATGAGAGAAATGCTCGAAGCCTTTAGTTTCAAGAACAGGTGGATTGAGTGGGTCATGAATTTCATATCAATAGCTTTCTAATCCATTCTCATCAATGGTGCACCCTCGAAAGTAATCAAACCAACAAGAGTCATAGGACAAGGAAACCCTTCATCTCCTTTTATTTTCATCATCATGGCGGAAGGATTAGGAAGGTTGATCAAAGGAATGCAGAGTAACCATGAAATTCAAGGGCTTCTGGTCCACCCAAGGGTGTATAGACAAACTTACCAACAATTTGTGGATGACACCATGTTGATGGGCCATTCCTTTGTCCAAGAATCCAGGAATATCAAAACATGCTTGATAAACTTTGGTAAAGCATCGGGGATGGAGGTGAATGAGCAAAAGTCATAGGTTTCTTTCTTCAACACCCCCAGGATTACACGATGTACTGTCTATAGAATTTTGGGCTTTCAAGAGATCTCCCTTCCATCCTTAGGCTTCTTTAAGGTCAACTTTGATGGGGCCTCGAAAGGAAACCCTAGTCTAATGGGATACGGGTGCGTAGTTAGAGACCATCAGGGAAGACTACAAGGTTTCAAACTTGGATTCATGGGCATAGAATCCAACAATGTGGCAGAAGTTGAAGGCCTTGTGCAAGGTATCCAAATTGCTAAGGAAAATAATTGGAACCCTCTAATCATGGAAGGGGATTCCCAGGTGGTTATACAAATGGAGACTAAGATCCATTAGGGCAATTCAAGCACAAAGGTGTCTAAGTCGTGGTGGCTAGAAGGAAGACTAAAACGACTAGACAGAACACTAGACCTTGGGATGTCCATCGCATTCACCCACGTAATAAGGAACAGTAATAAGGTGGTGGATAGGCTGGAAAACCTTGGGACCAAAACCCAAAGATCAATTAAGGTGAGGGACTGGACGATGGTTCTAGATATGACAACTCATGATAGATGTATAGAAATCATGAACGAAGACATGATGCAAGTTCATAGAAGCGAAAGGGAAGGACAACGAGAGGGCACAGAGTACACCACATAACAAATGAAATGATACATATAGGCTAAAGCTCATGCAAAAGATGGTATGATATTAATTCGCATGGGACTTCGGCCAATTTCACGTCTTTTACAATCAAGTAGTAAGAAGGTAGTAATGAACAAGGAAGGTGGCGAATCTAGTAGAGAGCAGGAGAAGTACTCCCACATGACCACATAGCATGTGCTGGTAATTATGGTAGGTACGAGTTGAATCATATCCCAGAATGGCAAGTTACTATTTAGAGGAAGGTAGGGTGACGAAAACAAACATAAAGGAAGCATTAAACTTTGCATGAACACAATCTTTACCAAGAGCAAAGGGATTCTAGTGTTTTGGAAAATGGACACCAACAATAGGAAGAATGTGGGAGGAAGCATGGGAATAGGGAAAGGAAGATGAAAGTAGGAGCTGAATCTGGAAGAAGAGACCTTTCGGGTGACCTGGGCTTAGAAGAAATCCCCATGGGAAGCGCGCATGTTTGAACTTGGTCTACCTACAAACATACAACAGAAAATTAATGAGGCAGAGCAACAACTTTGGTCGGAATTGGACTCGGAAACTTTGCATGAGGAATTCCATAAGGCCGAAGAATGGATTTTGAAATTAGGCACTAACGCGGGAAGGTTAAGCCTCTATGAGCGAACGATGGCTCTCTTCTGGGTTATGAAGAACTTGATGGGGCAATCAATGTGGGAGAAGCAAGAGAAGGTCGAGGATGGAGAGAAAAAGGGGCAATGGAGGAAGGAGATGCAGGAGGAGTCCAAGGATATGAATGTGAAGATGAACTCCATTCTGCAAGGTTTAGGCCTTCTAGTTCCTTCAACCTAGTAGCCTCTAAAAGCTCAATAGACCCCAACAAACAACAGTCTTCAAGGACACATCCGTGAGCTTCTATACATTATGTCATAAGAGGTTGGTGATTCATGGTTTTTTGCCTTCCAAGGATCTCTAATTTTTTGAATGTAATGTGAATCAAGTCTGGTGATTGTAGCTTTTTCAACTTAGTCGGTTAGATGTTAGATGGTGTTTTATGGTAGGCGTAGAAAGAAGCGAATTTTAGGTTTAAGGTAGTATGTTAAGTTTAGGTTATGAACAGATAGTCTTTACAATTTCATGGCTAATGAGCCTAGACAATATTGTTGATGACAGGGATATGGCATGTTTTGCTATGATGTAATATGATCAATTTTATATAATAAAATCCTTAATTACAAAAAAAAAACACTCTACCAACCTTTAGAATCGAGTTGGAATAAAATACTTCCAACTCCTTCTACTACACGGATGTTAGCATACCCATCCTGCATAAGTATAATTCTATCCATTATTTTCAAATCTAGGAACATTGCTCATGTTCCCATCATATGGTGTGTTTCCCCATATTCTATGTACCATGCTCTAGTGTTTGCACACTTAGCTACACTTCTACCTGAAAGAACTGAGATAAGTGAGAATTCCTTCTCAAATTTCTTTGCATAGTCTTCCACCTCGGCTATAGTGTCAGTCTTAGTCTCTTCTTTCTTATTGTTCTTATTCTTACTGGGACACCACATAGCATAGTGACCATAGCTCTGGCAAGCAAAGCATCACACTTTGCCCATATCATTCTTAGTCTTCACTCCACTGCTAAAGCCTTTTTTCTTTTTCTTTTCCTTCGTTGAAAGGGAAACATTATGCTCATCATCCCCTTTTTGTTGGCATGTGTGAGTGAAGCTATATATTAGCTCCTCCTAGATGAATTTGTCTCAAATTCTAGTCCAAGTCGGCATGTTCTCTCCAGTGACAAGTGCACGTACAAAATCCTTCCATGGTTGTGATAAGCCATTCAAGGTTACTCTCACCAAATTTGCCTCATCCACTACCTCACCAACAACCCCCAACTCATCATGTACCTATGTAATGTCTGTCAGGTATGATGCAACATTCTTGCTCTTGGTCATTTTAGTATCTCTTAGCTTCTGCCTCAAAACCATTTTCCAATTTTGATTATCATCCTGAAACAATTTTATCGATGCAACCCACAACTCATAGGCATTCTTCTTCTCGGTCACATGAGGCATGATGTGGTCTTTCACTACATTAAGAAGAATGTGCCTTGTCTTCACATTCTTCCTCTAATATTCATCCAAAAGAATAGGATCAAAGGAAATTGTGACTACATCCTTGGGAATCTCCCATAGCTCAAGTTCTTCTAACAATAAGGTGACCCTCTCCTTCCATGGAACGAAATTCTCTGCCCCCACAAGTTTGTCCTCATGTCTTAAGCCACAAGTCAAAGACATTGTCTCAGACTAACCAACAATAATCTCAACAAATATCTTGCTATTCACTGTGTCAAAAATCATTGTTGGATGTACTACTCAACAATACTCTTGCATACACACTTGCCACTAACAGTCCATTGTCAAACACATAGACCTAGCTTTGATACTATGAAGAAAATATCAAAATTTGTGCACAAATTCACTCACATTTTTCATCAAACACTTATTGAACCTCTAATATGAAATTCCAATAGGAAGCAAGACTTACGTACTTGTCTCAAGCATTAAAAATAAAAATAGTGTAGGCTCATATATTATTCATCAAGCAACTTTAGTTGCAGAAATCAAGGTAAAACAAGGGTATGTAAGTGCACATTGAACATAGGAATTTTGGTTTAAACTTGACCCTGGAAAAACCCCAATCCTTGGGGAAAACCAGTAAGAGAGATTTGTATTGAGCTTCTTAGAAATTAAATATATAGTTCACCAACAACAATTTACATCATAAAAGTACATAACTTATACTCATTCACTAGCCCATGGGAGTTAGAGCAATTGGTAATGAGTAATTGAGATGAGAAGTTGTAAATAGAAGGTTACGAGTTCAAATCCCCTATGGTGCTTACTTTCCCAAAAAAATATATACTCAGTAATTATGCTCATTCAACCTTGGAAATAGTTCCATAATAGGCATGCACTATTTAACAATTAATATAGTATAAAATAACCTTGGAATGCATGCAAACATAAGGTAAAAACAACAAAAATTCACCTAAAAAACCGTGCCCACTTGGTAGTCTCAATTTGTGTGCAAACTATAGTTGTATGGCCTCCTTCCTCATTGTTGTACGTACCCTCTTTTTTCTACTATACGAAACAATCATAGTTATGAAGCAAATATGCCTTGGAAAATGTGCCCTTCACCTTGTGCAACATGCTCCATAATCGGTTGTTGATGTGTTGGTCTCTCATAGGGATGCCAGCCCCTCTCCTTGAGAAATGTGCTCTCTCAACCCAACCTCCTCTCTCTTTCCTCTTCACAACTCCTCTCCAAAATCTTATTGGAATGTGTGCCCTCACTCTCCAACTTCTCTTGGATAAAGTGCCTCTAAAGTTTCTCGCTTTGGAATACGTAAATGAGCTCTTAATAAGTATTTTTATTCTCCAACTTAGGGTAACTCCCATGTCTTTTCAACTTCTACGAGTAAAATTATATCTCAAGATCTAAGGTTTTGTTTTAATCTCAAGTTCACATAAATCACTCAAGTGAGCTATATAAAAACACTTCATTTTTCGAAAAGTCACTTTCACCCTAAATAAATAAAAAGTGAACTTTATAACTTAAAGTCACTTTACAAAGTACAAGTCACTTTTATAAAGTACATCTCACTTTTCACTTGGATTATGGGTTGTGTCTCTAGCTCTTGTTTTGTTGTGCTTGTAAATGGTTCTCCCTCAAATTTTTTCCCTACTTCCAGGGGGCTGCGTCAAGGTTGCCCTCTGTCACCCCTGTTATTCATTTTGATTATGGAGAGTCTCAGTCGTATTATATTGGATGCTCAGCACAAAAGGACATATTAAGGGCTTTCAGTACTCTCCTCATCTATCAATTACCCACTTGTTATTTGTGGATGATGTTATTTTAATTGATGTTGGCACTGTAGAAGAATGGAGTGCTTATAATTAAGATGCCCTTGACTTATTTTGCTCTGCATCGGGGATGGCTGTTAGCATTGAAAAATATTCTTTTCTCTATCAGAATGTGGATGTTGATATCAGAAATAAGATTGCTGAGTTTCTCCCATTCAGGATGGAACCTCTTACTGGGGGCTTTAAGTATTTGGGCTATCGGCTTAAACCATTGGGGTACCATACTTCGGATTGGAGATGGATGATCAAATTATTTGAGAAAAAAATCCAAAACTGGACCTAAAGGTATCTCTCACTTGGTGGTAGGGTGGTCCTTATAAAAGTTGTGCTTACCAGGTTGGCTGTATACTGGTTTGCTTTGGCTAGATGCCCTAAGTCTATTATGAATGTTCTGCGCAAAACTATTTTCTCCTTTCTCTGGGGCTCTTCTGATGGCCATCACAAACCCCATTTGGTTAGCTGGGAAACTCTTTCCTTACCTGTAGAATTTGGTGGTTGGGATATTAAGAACCTTGAATGGTTTGGCATATCTTTGAGATTAAAAAGCATGTGGCAGCTACTTACTGGTACAGGTATCTGGAGCAGAATTATTGCCCATAAATACTTAAATAATAGATCTTTAGAAGACTGGATACGTGCCCGGATTTTTTGTGTCAATGGTACCTCATACTTCTGGAATGGGTTTATTAGGATTTTTGAGTGGATTACCCGTCAGCTGGGATGGAGGGTGGGGAATGGATTAAAGATCAAGGTGGGGGTTGACCCTATTACTGGGAAAAACTTACTGCATAGTCTATCAGAGGATCTTAGAGTCTATCTTCATGATCTGGGGATCTCCTTCCTCGCTCAGGCACAAAATTTGGATGTGTGTGGTCCTGATGGTCCCACGTGGTACTCTGCTAGTGATCTACTTTTGGGTGGTGGATGGGCTGCTCAATGGAGCTTCTATGTTAAGGGCCTGAACCATGGGGGTATTAGGCTTGGGACTGCTGAGGATAAACTTCTTTGGATGTATGATGAACAGCAGGGATCAGTGACTGCAAAAAAAGCTTATGATCTTATTGTTTCAAATCATAGAACTATCATGGAGAATGACCTCATCTTGAATATCTGGCACTTTAATATTCCCCATAAGCTTAAGTGATTTATCTAGCTCACGTGTTATAAGAAAATCAATACCTGGGATATTCTGTGCAAGAAAAGCTGGTATGCTCCCAATAGGTGTTGTCTATGTAATGAGGAAGCTGAAACTGTAGACCATCTTTTTGTTGGCTGTCTTTTTTTGAAGAAGATGATTTTGGGACTTAACAGTTTGTTCAAAGTGCATTTTCTTTGGAATGCCCCTACCTTCATGGAAAATCTATCCAATTGGGTTTCTAAGGATGGAGACTTTCGGTATCTGCCTCTTTTTCTTACTTGGAATATTCGGAAGGATAGAAATTGCATGTTATTTGAAGATCGAAGTCCCTTGATAGCTGGTCTCTTACATGTTATCTTGGATGAGGTGAATACCTACAAGCTTGTTATGAAGTACATGAATAAAATCCGAAACATCGAAAAGCCTCCTGTTTCAAAATACCCCAGGATCTTTTTTGATGGAGCTGCTGCTAAAGGTATTGGTGGGGCAGGTTTTTGTATATGGCTGAATGATCATCATTTGTTTGATTTTAAACTTGGATGTGGGAGTAGCACGGATACTAGAGCAGAACTCTTAGCACTCTGGGCTTCATTACGGGTCACCAAGGATATTGGGTTTCCTTACCTACATATCTTTGGTGACTCCTCTGTGATTATAAACTGGGCAAACAAGGAATCCACCCTGGACATGGCGAACTTGAAGGCTTGGTGCTACAACACCAGATTTTTGATGTCCTCTTTCACCTGGGTGGATCTCAGTCATGTCTATAGGGAACATAACAAGAGGGCAGACATCTTATCCAAGGAGGGGTTGCACTTGGCACCTGGCCATCTCTTACTTATTGAATTTTATGATGATGAGATTATAGGGGAAGACTCTATACAACTATTTTAGAATATGCTCATTCTATTTCAGTTTTTGTCTCATGATTTCTTTGAGCTATATCAGGTTTTGTTGAGCAGCTATTACAGGATATACAAGAGTCGCTCCCCTACTTGGATAAGGTATCTGGGCTCTTGTTATTTTCCTTAGGGACACATTGTGACAGATATTTTTATTGCTCACCTATGAGAGGATATTGTGGTATTGATACCCAGATGCTTAGTGTATCTCTGGTATACTTGCTGTTTTTTTCTTTTTTTCTTTTTGGATTAGTATGGATTGATCTATTTTGTAGTGATATTATTTCTGATTTGCTGGTCCAGAGGGGTCTGTATATTTACTGATGATGTACAAGGTTCCTTTGATTTAATGAATACCAAAGAACTGATTTTTTTTTACTGAAAAAAAAGAAGAAGAAGCACATCTCACTTTAAAATGATAAAGTCACATCATAAAATACTTTAATAAATACACTTAATAAAGTTACATCATGTCTAGTCACTTGATACAGTCTTATGATTAGTGCTCCTAAGTCGAGTCTTCATTGGCTGAATTTGGAGGAGGATTTCTTACAACATATTAAATTGGTCTTTCCATACTCTCTTTAGTCACTTGAGGAAGGAATAAAATAGCTTGGATATTTTATGAAGTTAAATGCTTATCAGTGTTTGGACTGGCAATGGCAGGTGAAAATGATTGAGACTAAGATTTTATCTTGGTACAATAGGCATTTCTTTAGGAGGACATTCGACTTTAATTAATTATGTGCTCAATAGAATTCCAATCCATTGGCTATCTCTAGCCAAGTTTCCCAAGCAAATTCTCTCTCTTATTAGACAATATATTTTCAATTTTATTTGGTTATGTTCCCAATCGAAAGATGACATACATTTGGTTGCTTGGGAAATGTTGACTCTTCCATAGGGTACAGGTGGTTGGGGCATTAAGAATGCTTACTGGTTTAGTCAAGCTCTGCCTATGAAAATCCTGTGGCGGGGGCTCATGGATCCTGGTTTATGGGGAACTATTATTCATAGCAAGTATCTTAAAAAGAGCACTATTATTGAATGGGCGAGGAAGGTATATAAGAGGGTTAATTCTATATTAAATATGTGGAATGGTGTCGTGGATTCATTTTCTATGGTGAATTAGTGGTTGGCTTTGCAGGTGGGGGATGGTTTTCAGCTTCAGATCAGGGTGGATCCATTTATTGGTGGACACAGAATTATAAACTCTCTCATTCAATGATGCACATACTTCATTCTAAATGATTTTATAACTTGAATCATGTTAGAGAGATGCTTTAATTGTTGAGGATGCTTATTGGCTTTCGGGCGAGGACTTACAGCTGGATCCCCGAGCTGCTTCTAAGTAGCATCTCTACATACTTTCCCTTTGTCATGTGAGTATTAAGTTGATGAATGCAGAGGACAATCTTTTATGGTCTTGGAACACATTGGATGGACAAGTTACCACCCATTTAGCCTATGACTCCATTTATTCAAAAAATTATAGTGGACAGGTCTGTTGGTGGTATTGTCACATTTGGAAATTGCAAGCTCCGTTGAAAATTCTATGTTTCGTCTGGTTGGCTCTAAAGAATCGTCTGCTTGGCTCTAAAGAATAGGACCTTGATCGGGGAGAACTACTATAAAAGATGTGGTATGGGTTTGACAAGTTGTCCTCTGTGTTATCGGGCGATAGAGACGGTGGACCGTCTCTTTGCTCAATGTCCTAAGACACTCCAAATCTAAGTTGATATTACTAACATAATACATTTCTCAGGTTAGTGGGGTCTTTCTACACTTGACACATGTCTACATCGATATTTTGACAAGATCTCGCACTTTGCTGGGTTTCCTCTTTTTTTTTGGGGGGGGGGGTGCTCTATGGCGATATCACAATACTTTAATTTTTGAGCAGTCTTAGTTTGGCATGTGCACAACCTATACATATATTCTTGGATTTTGTTCTACTAACGTTGGTGTGCAACGAACAAAGCCAAGAAGACCAAGGTCTCCACCTTCCTTTATTGATAATTCAGTCATTGGGTTCTTTGACGGTCCTTCACAAAATGAGGATTGTGGGGTTGGCATCTATCTTATTTTAGAGAAGGATCATTATTATCTTATGTGGTTTGGCTATGGTTTGGGCTCAAATACTCAAGCTGGATTTTTGGTGTTTGTGAGGTCTCTATACTTCTCTCACAGCAAGGGGATTCATTCTCTCCAGGTTTTTGGAGACTCGCGTGTGCATGTGGACTGGATTGGTGGATTAAGGGATCTGAAGGTGTCTTGGAACATTGGAAGGATCAAATCCGTTGCTTACAATTTTTTTTACTTTTATTAGCTTCAGGAATATTTTTAGGGAGTATAATTGAAGGGTATACTCTTTATCTATGGGAGGCATTGAATGACAAAAAGAGATACTACACTTTGAAGAATATAGATACCTTCTTCTTGTGGAGGAAGGACAAATTTTGATATACTGAATAGACTCTTATATTTTTGGGTGATGGGTCTCTTAAGACTAGACAATTTTATTATTATGATATTTAGTTTAACATGTGAACCGACTATTAGAATATAATGTATTTTGGCATGGATCTTCGTTTTTGAGTTGTCTAAAGGACAGTAGGTTTGGTGATTATATTGGATTATAGCTTTTCAACACTTTTTATGAATGTACTATGGGGTATGTTAATCTATCCCTGGGATAGGCAATATTGCAATTTCTTTGATTCAATGTATAAATAGCAAGAAACTTTTTTTGGTGGAAAAAAAGTCACTTCATGTCATTTAATGAGACCCCTTTGTCCTTGGACCCCTGCACCTAGGCACCTAATGTAGAAGTACCTCCAAGCTACCAAAACTAACAACTAATGCTTAACCGAAATGGTAGATGATTTTGATACCCTAGCCACCATAAGCCTTTGGTTTTCCTAGAGTTGTTCACTTAACTTGAGGAATTCCTTCATTTCGTTTATTTCTAGTCCATAAAAAGCTAAAACACTTCTTCCTTATCATATCCATAATTGTTTTTGGAACATGAGCTAAAGATAACAAATGAGCTAGAATACTCTTAAGCATTGATTTCACCAAGTCAAGTCTACCTCCGAAAGAAATCCATTTGTAACACTAGCATGAAATATGGTCTTCTTTCCTTTTATATAGCCACTCCTAATTAGCAAGTCTATAGTTGCCAGGCTTGAGATAATATCTTAATTATTCTAGTGCTTTGTTGATATGCTCCAAAGGATATGGGAAAAACAAGCTCAAGTTTGCTTCTAAGCCAAGACCCATCTCACAAAAGATGAGCTTTGATGTGCGTTGGTTTATTTCCATACTTGTTGCAATACATGAAATGTCCAAAACCCCTTAATTTTTTCTCCATTCTCTAGCTGAATCTTCACTAAAGATTAGAATAACATCTACAAACAAGAGATGCATTAGGGAGATACCATAAGCCACTTGATTGTACTCGATCTCTTGGTTGTAGTCATCATTCTACATAGGCCCTTAGCTACCACGAGGAAGAGGAAATGAGACAACATACAACCTTGCTTTAAACCCCCGAAGGCCTTTAAATATTTTGAAAGATCTCTCTCTCTCCCTCCCTCCCTCCCTCCCTCTCTCTCTCTCTCTCTCTCTCTCCCTCCCTCC
>LPNX010266641.1:0-23643 GCA_001517045.1 Pseudotsuga menziesii
TGGGAGCATACGAGTTGGTTGCTCCGGGCTGTGATGTAACCCTTGAAAGTTCAGGTCCAGGAGTAGGACGTGCGATGGAAAAGGGCTGAAGCTGTGATGAGAGACAACCAATGATGCCATCGGCAGCGTGGGATGCCCCCGGTGCATCGCGATGTGAGGAATCGCCTCGAGGGGCGTCTGGGATGATGGTATAAAGATAACCCGACTGGGCATAAATGAGATCAAACTGCTGGGCTTTGAGGATAGCTTCTTCCTCTGATTGGGGCCTTTCGGCTGCCACATCCTTAGCAATGAGCGGAAGGAGGGACTTAAGGAACCAATCTAGGAAGATCCGGTCATCTAGCTTAATTTTGCAAAGGCTACGGCGTCGCCGCCATTCATGGATGTGGTCGGTGATATGGGTAGCCGTGTTCTGTCTACATGAGAGAAGGATCTCGACACCTGCGTCATAACGAACAGGCAACTGGAAGAACTGGAGGAAAGTCGAGGCCAGGGACGTAAAGGTAGTATGGGTGCCGTGGGGCTACTCGATATACCATTTGGCAGCTGAGCCAATGAAAGTACGCTGTAATAGACGGAGGCGGATGGAGTCATCTACTATGGAATTGGAGGAACACCATAGATGGAATGACATGATATGATTCTGGGGGTCTTCACCTGCCTTACCCTCAAACTTAGGGATGTCGGAGGGGAGCTTGGTGGGCATATTGGGCCATGCAGGGTCGTGCCTGATGGGGTCATTGGTTAACCTGGCTAGGTCAGGGAGGTTGAGGCTAGCCATATAGGGCAAACTGGATGTAGGATGGGACAGAATAGCGGGTTGGACCATGTTGGGGCCCATGCCCCCAGGCGGAGGGGTAATATGAGGGATGTTACCCCCAAGTGGGGGAACTATGGTGGCGGGAGTAACTAATGGATTAGGGAGGGGTATTCCTGCCGTAGGAATAGGTACGGTGAGGGGAACGGTGGATGGTCCTCCTGTGGAGGACGTACCCATGATTGGTGTAGTAACTGGTATCGTGGCGGATGTACCACTGGTGGTCCCTATAGTGGAGGGGTTGGGGTTCACGCCAGCCATGGGGCTAGTGGGGGCGGTGTAAAGAGTGTCCTCGAAATCTGGTGATGGAGACCTATGCCGCTGACGAGTGGAGTCGAGTGACAAGGCTCTGGGTCGACGGTGATGACGGGTGGTTTCAAGTGAACCGTGCTGTGGGGGCTTGCCTCTGAGGCGACGAGAGTGTCTCGGAGAGTCAATGGTGACAAGTAGTTTTTAAGTATGTGGGTTGTAGTGTGGAAAAAAGAACTCAAAAATCCTAATGCAACCGTGTGTGCAGAAGGAGAGCTCGAAAAAACAAGGCACTCAGGCCAAAAAAAAACTCAAAACACCTACTGTAACTGCGTGCTATAATAGGCGGAGTGTCAACAAAGTGGTCAGAATACCAAGAAGCAGTCGGTTTCCTAAAAAAGAAAAATCGGTGGACTCACTAGACCAAGAGGAGGTAAAGGAGCATGCAAACACCTAGCTAATGGTATTATGACTTAACTAAGTATATCCTCTGCAAGGTGATGAAATCCAGGTCAGACAATATAAGTAGAGAAGTCAAATGGCTAAAGTATCCCCCTACCGGGAGGGACACCGGGTACACAAACCTAGAAGAATGGCAACTAAGCTACCCCGTTCATGACACGTCCAGAAAGGTGAATCTGCCGCTTGGTCCTTTAACCGCAATATTCCCTATACAGGGATATTCTGAGAACTGCGAAAGGTAGCCCTTCAGTTACTGAATGGATTTCGGTATTCCACTCAGACTTCCGGAACCAATCTCACGACTTCAACCCTCCTAAGGGAGAGGCCCTCTGACAAACTGGTGGTGACCGTGTCAAAAAATACTAGGGGATTTTGGCTCCCTAAAGGACAACAACTATGTCTCACGTGAAAATGACTGAGGGGTGTTATTGGAAGCCTATCCCCTCGACCCTACCTAACTACAAAATTCTTTTAGGTTCCTCAAATGAGGTTATTATGTTGGTTGAGTTAGGGTAAATTTTAAGTCTCACTTGATTTTAGGGACAGATTGTGTGCATGTGATATGATGAATCTAGAACAGCTACCCAATAATGTATGAAAAACTGTAAGAAACTTTAACCATGCAAACTTTGTGCTGAAATAAATAATGCTGAAAAATTGTAAAACAATGCTGTAAAACAGGGAGCAGGAATGGCTACAGGGCTGCAAATGGAACAGGTGGCTGTGCAAGTGCAGGAAAAATAGAGGTAAATCAGCTAGGTTTCTGCGTGGCAACAAGGGCAAAAACTGGGCGCGGATCGCGGGTTGCTAAAGGGCAGCGGCGGTCGAAACCGCGGGTTCAGGGAGAACAGGCGCGGTCGGGGCCGCGGGTAAGGAGATGACAGCGGCGGTCAAAACCGCGGGTTCTGGGTGAACAGGCGCGGTCGAGGCCGCGGGTTCGGCTCTAACAGACACAGTCTAGGCCGCGGGTTCGGGGCGAACAGCTGCGATCGAGGCCGCGGGTTTGGGGCGAACAGGTGCGGTCGAGGCCGCGGGTTCGGTGGGAACAGCGGCGATCAGAGCGCGCCTGTGTAGTGAACAGGTGCGGTCAGATCGCGACTGCGGGTGGAAAAAACGCGATCTGGATGCAGGAAAAAGAGACTGACAGCGGCGGGCTGGTCGCGGCTTAAGGCCTGAAATGTGCGGTCGGGGCCGCGGCTGCGGGAGAAAACGGCGCGGTTTCCGGCGGCCGAAAACAGTAAACTGAAAATGCAAAAAGAAAACTAACAATAAAACAGACAGCGGAGTCGCCAAAACTGTAGCTAGGGTTTTCACCCTAGCTTGTGCTAATGAGCACCTACTAAGGAATCTGGATTCCTTAGTAGCAGTTCGATTGATGTAAGTAAAAGAAAACTAAACTAAAACAGAAAAAGTAAATAACAGAAAGTAAAAACGACAAGAAGATGTGTAAAAAAGTTTTTTGTATTTGTATTACCTCTGATGAAGAGGTAGGTGGAGTCCGTTGCGCTGGTCCGATGTCGGTGGCTCCGAGCTCTGAGCTGCTCCTTCTCCTTCTCCGATGGTGGAAAATAGGCTAAAGATGGGTTCTCAGCAGTGAAAATAGCTTGATGGTAAGCTAGGGCTTCACGAGACGTTTTGGCAGAGTAAGGGTGCTATGACTGTGGATTTGAAATGAGGGGTCTCCATCACTTATTTATAGTTTTTTAGTGGTGGAGTGCTTGCCCATGGTTTTGGGAAACCATGTGGTTTAGGGTTTTTGCTGTTTTTAGGGTTTTCCTCATTTTTCCTCATTATTTTTATTCCTTTTCTTCCCTTTTGGGGATTTTTGCTATTTTTAGAGGAATTTTGGCTATTTTTGGAGGAAAAATGGGTTTTTTGGCCTTTTGGAGGCATTTTAGGCCTTTTGGAGGCTTTTTAGATGGTTTTGTGGCCTTTTAGAGGCATTTTAGGCCTTTTGGAGGTTCTTTGTGGGATTTTCAGGGAAATATTGTAGGCAAATGGACAAATGAGCCATGTAGTGAGGTAGATGAGGTAGTTAACCATTTTTGGGTGTTAACAATTTGTCACCACACCAAAACTATATACTATCGTCTTCAGCACTTAAGTATGGAAGCTATGTCGCTTGGCACGTAGTTATGGCACCATGGTATGGGTGTGTGAAAGAGAAATGGTCTATATGTGGCTATACAAATTTGCAAATTATATAGATTCCTATTTAATTCCAAATGATTGTTTTGTAAATGGTTTTGGAAATGGAATTTGATGGGCAATGTAGAGTCACTTTGATTCAAAAGTTGGAGACTATTAAACCTTTGAGAACGGTCATTCTAAATGATTCAGCTCCTGCCATCAACATCAATGTAGTCAATGAATGTAGTAGTGTTGCAATTATCCTACCTAATGAATGCTCGAGGTCTAGGCACTTTGTGGCAAGAATTTTTTATTTCAGTTTGAAGCAATAACTAGCTTGTGTTATAACTATTAGTAGAAGCAATGATAGCACTAAAATTTTTTGATGATGTAAATGCATGTTAGTTGAGATCTAATAAATTTTTATGTATAGAAAATATATTTCATGAGTTTTTTCTATTCAAGCAAACAAAGCATGTCATTTATTATTGTTCTTAGAATTCAGCATTTATCCAAATCCATGCTTATCTTTTGGTGCCATGGATGTTTGTGTTTGCCTCATGAATGGATTTACTGGCAACATTGTTTCCTTTCCAACTGACTGAAATACTAATCGTTAAATCATAACTTGTTAGGTAGTTTCCCATAGGCTTACAGTGTGCATGGTTTTATTTCCAGGGAGAGCCATATTGTTTCTTAATCCATTTTTCTTGACAAGTCCCGACACAAATTCTATAATTTTTTATATAATTTTCATTTCAAAAGGTCCACATTATAATTATGTTGAGCAGCTTCCTTTCAATTTCTATGATTAGTAGGCATGTGTCCCTTTCCATGGAGTCACAAATTCTTGCAAAATAAATCGAGTAGATCGAGAAGCAAATTTTAGTATTACAAAAGGTGGCGAGTACATATTTAATAACTTTTTCCTTAATTTCATTGATTTAGTAGTGCATGCCATGTCTCCACCCACACATTACAATTTTTCCATTCAATTACCGCAGTGATTTAATTAATTTCATCACAAATATATGCAACATTTTCGTAGTTGTGAAATCCCATCGAGTTAATGGATTCTAGCGTGTCCGTTTTGGAACTTTCGCTTTCATAAAATTCAAAATTTGGGAAAGAAAAAGCTAACTTTGACTGTGAAAAATCACACCAAATGTTCGTTAACCTAGAATCACTCATGACATTTCATTTACTTTGTGGATATTTCTTGATGAATTAAAAAACTTAGTTTGGCAAGTAGTTTTTGGTTCAATTCTAAAAAAATCATGAAAGAAATTTTCTATACAGAAACATTTATTGGATTTCAATTAACCCGTTATTTTATTGGATCTCAACATAACTAGAAAAATGCTTCTCAACTTTCCCTTAATCACTTAGAAACCTACGGCTCTACAGTAGTGTCGAAATCTCTCATCCACCATTACTCAACAAAATACACAAAAATCCCTCGATTCATTCCAATGAATTTGTGTGATGATGATTATTTTAACTGGAATAGTCGGTACTTAGGTCCATGCAATGTTACAATGTGTCTATTAAAGGTCACGTTGTTTTCACCTTCCGAGGGTACTTAAGCTTGTCCAAGGAAATATATGCTTAAATCTTGGGGAGCATTATTCAACTTCCATGCTATTGACATAGTGGAGAACTATGCCTCTATCCAACTACAAACCATTTTCTAGTATCATTTTTTCCAACATAGCACAAAGAGGGAGGAAAGGGGAGGGCATGAGCTACAAATATGCCCCTCCAGAAATCAAAACAAAATTTTGATTGAATTTTTGAGTGGCTACAGGCCAGGCTACATCCACAATCTATATATCTCACCAATAGCAGGCCAAGAAGGAAGGAGAGCTCGACCAACCTGACCCACCAGAGAAAATAAGTGTCTTTGATCCCTTTGGCCACCATGTTTCTCATTACATAGTTTGCTAAAATAAACATATAAGGGGATAAAGGGCAATTATAGAGCCATTTATTGACCACGAATTGGGAAGCTGCACTCAAGAGCATGACCATTTGCAGATATTTCTTGAATGATTTTGCTCATTGTGTTAACAATGTGCAACACATGAGAATTGCACCTTCAATTTCCTTTGTCCCACCTTCTATGATTCACACTATCTCCCAATGCTCACTTACACTTTTTCTCAGTCAAGTTTCTTCTGAATCTTCTGCTAACCATATCCATCAAGTCTTGAGCCATTGCCTCCACATATTTTCTGGTTAGCACATTAGTTTTTCTAATTATAGTGGACATCATGTTTGGATTTTGTCCATGGATAATCACTAGAACCAAAAAGTGGACATCATGTTTGGCTTTTGTCCAAAGGAAATCACTATAACAATATCTTTGCACAGACTGTGTAAGCTACTTATGCTTGAAATCAATACATATCTTGTTTCCATACAGAAAGTTGCGACAGACAAAGATTTTTTAGCTTTGTGCAAGCAATCAATGCTTGAAGTCAACTCGGATTTTTTTAGCTTTGTGCAAGCAATCAATGCTTGAAGTCAAACCATAGAAAGTTGTACGTAATCAAATTTTGAACATTCACTTCCAAGTTTTAAGACTAGAAAACAAACAACGGCATGAAGGAGTATTAGCATGCAACACAAGTGTTTCATACTACAAGCCACAACTGCATGAAGGAGTATTAGCATGCAGCATAAGTTTTTCAAACTACAAGCCACTTGGCTAGAAAATGTTTTAACATGGCAATACATTGTTTAACTACGGTTGTTCTATGTAGCCTAGTCTGGAAAATGTTTATTCCTCCTAGGGTTTTCTTTCCAAGCACCACCCTATGCCACGTTTGCATGTCTCTTGTCTGTGCCTTAGTTTTTTATGGCGTCTTCCACTTGCTAGTGTTTATTCCCATTGCTGTGCTACGTCTCTTTTCTTCTACATATGATTGCCACCTTTCGCTATTGCTGCTAGTCTATGCATTTTATTTTATTGATATTTTATTTTAACTTGGGGTATATACGAGGGAAATTAAAGTTTTGGGAAAGACTATGAAAGCTTGAGAACCGTGGACCACACTAACTAAAAAGTGTAGTGATCCTACACGCATATTTATCAATTAATCTCATTTTATTTAACAAATACATCCATTGTTTCTCTAAATTTTGATCAATGAACAATAGTTGACCATTATTTTAGTTCACCTTTAAACTGATGAAATACAGTGTTGAACGGACTGTGGATCGATGGCAAGATATCCTTCTTGTTCATTTTAGAAATCAATAGGGGTTCAACCCGCTCGAATCGAAAAAATGGGTGTTTTACTATATGAGGGTTCTCGAATTCCATAGTTCATATGTCCTCAATTCACCCTTAAGGTTCTTGGAATGACAACGATATACAATATTACTTCTCTGGGGCCCAAAAAAAATTGTGTTAGAACAATTGCTATACCCAGTCTACTAGCTGGAAAATAAGTTGGAATTAGGTCAGATGCACTGGCTTCTAAAACTACTTCCTTTGGATCTGGAAATGAAATCAGGTGACGGAATCCTGGAACTGATACATTGAATAGCACCTAATTCCATGGCGACTATAGACAATAGCTATAACACAAGTGCTGATGGCAGTACTGGATGGCTTATATGCCGGGCTATTTACAATAATAACATTGATTATAAAAAGTACATGGGTGGTGCTTGTCATCCAAAAAAATACATTTTAAAACCTTACCATTGCATTGAAACCTTAAATTTTTTTGACACAGGCCATGAAGAACCTCAACAAATCAATATCTTATTAGGTATATGAGTGTTACATATAAAGGAGATCAAAACCGTTATCTACAGTTAGATAACGATATTATTAACTATATTTTACTAACTAACAACTGAAATAGTATTTACAATGTAATCCCAAAGGATTATTCAACATTCCTCCCTTAATTCGAAGGGACGTCTCACATGCCAAGCTACATTCTAAATTTTTCAAACTTTTCACGGCCCAATGCTTTAGTAAAGATATATGCAATTTGATCTGAAGTAGGACAATGTGTCAGATGAATGGTTTTGGCCTCAACATGATGTCGAATCAAGTGATATTTGGTGTTGATGTGTTTGGTTCGATCATGGAATTTTGGATTCTTAGCCAATTGAATTGCAGAAGTGTTGTCAACAAAGAGAGTTGTTGAAGTCATTTGTTTCTCTTGCAAGTCTTCAAGTGTTTTACGAAGCCAAATGATTTCTTTTGTGGCTTGAGATGCTGCAACATATTTGGCTTCAGTTGTAGAATCAGCAAGAACAGATTGCTTTCGTGATCTCCATGTGATAGTTGCTGATCCAAGGTTCAACAAATAACCTAAAGTAGAGACCCCATGCTCTTTATCTCCATCAAAACCTGAATCTGAATAACCAGTGAGATGAAAGTCTGAAACATTAGAATATTTGATGCCATAAGATTGAGTGCCTTTTAAATATTTTAGCACTTGCTTTGCTGCATTCCAATGACCTTCACAGGGATGATGCATAAACCTGGAAAGTATTCCTACATCAAAAGTGATGTCAGGACAAGTAGTAGTAAGATAAATTAAACTTCCAACAAGCTTCCTGTACTTTGTTGGATCTTCAAATGTGCTACCTTCATTTGAAGTAAGCCTTAGATTTTGCTCCATTGGTGTTAAAACAGGATTACAATCATGCATACCAAATTTGTTTAATAAATCTCCAACATATTTTTTCTGAGAAATTAAATGAAAATGTGCTTTGGTTTTTGATCTACTTCAATTCCTAAATAATAATGTAATAATCCCAAATCTGTCATATCAAAAACCTTTTTCAACTCTCTTTTGATAGATACTATATAATCATCATTATTTCCCGTGATAAGTAAATCATCCACATAGACAACTAGATATACAATCGATCTTCCAACTTTCTTGACAAATAAAATTGCATCATCTAGATTGAAGTTCTTATAATTCAATTTGAGAAGATGTTCAATTAACTTTTCATACCAAGCTCGGGGTGCTTGCTTCAAACCATATAAATATTTGACCAATTTGCATACCTTCTGTTCTTGACCTTTGATAGCAAAGCCTTTAGGCTGATCCATATACACATCTTCTTTCAAGTATCCATTCAAAAAGGCGGTTTAACATCCACATGATGTATCTTCCATCCTTTTTGTGCCGCTAATTAAAACAAAGTTCGAATGGTGCCCCATTTAGCTGTAGGAGCAAATGTTTATGTGTAATCAACACCTTCTTTCTTTGCATACCATTTTGCTACAAGTCTCACTTTGTGTTTGTCAAGTGACCCATCTACTTTATACTTATTCTTATATATCCACTTGCATCCAATCCGTTTGGTTCCAATTGGAGGATTCACCAACCTCCAAGTTCCATTTTTTATGAGAGCATCATACTCTCTTTGTATTGCACTTTTCCATACATCACTATATTTACTGCTTCTTAAAAAGATGTAGGTTCATCAAACGCATGAAACTTTAATTCACAATCTAATATTACAAAATCATCATACCTTTTTGGAAATGTCTTAGTCTGTATTGATCTACGAACTTCTTGTTGTGGTGTTCGCTCTGTTTCTTCTTTAAGAGTAGGTTCTGCATTATCTATGATACTTAATTTATCCATTCCATTAACAATATAATCAACTGTCTAATCTTCTGTTTCATCAACTTGTGCATTAGAATCATCAACTTGTGCATTAGAAGAACTTGTTGCTATAGAAGGAAAATCCAAAACTTGACTTAGAATAGGAATCCCCCCTTCAAGATTTGGAAGTTCATTATCCATTTCATGATAGATTTTTTTAGAATGAAATCTATCAAGCTGAGCAAGTTGTTTATCAATAGTGAGTGCATCTTTCTCAAATTCAAGAAATATAACATCTCTAGAAACAATAAACTTCCCATTATCTTCATCATAGAACCTATAAGCTTTAGAAGTATTAGAATATCCCAAAAAAATACACTTTCGACTTCTTTCTCCCAATTTATGTCTTTTTTGCTCAAGAATCAAAGCATAACATGTGGAACCGAAAATTCTAAAATGCTTGATAACTGGAAGATGATCATGACACATCTCATAAGGTGTTTTGTTTTGTAGTGCAACAGAAGGACATCTATTCTTAATGTAGATAGCACAAAGAAGTGCCTCTCCCCAAAACATTAGCTTGACATTTTTTAAAAACATCATTGATCTTACCATATTCAAGAGTGTCCTATTCATACATTCTACCACACCATTTTGTTGTGGATTATAAGGAACAGTTGTTTGATGTTTAATACCATTCTCCTGCAAATATTTTTCAAAATCTTGAGATGTATATTCACCACCATTATCAGATCGAAGGGTTCTAATATTGAATTGAGCTTCATTTTTAATCCATAAATGAAAATTTCTGAATGTATCAAAATCTTGAGATTTTTCTTTTAATAAATAAACCCAAGACATCCTTGTAAAGTCATCAATGAAAGTCATGATATATTTGTTACCATTTGCTGATGGAACAGGCATGGGCCCACATAAATCTGAGTGAACAAGGCCAAGATTTCTTGAAGCTCGAAACATATAATCATTTAAAGGTTGTTTACTGTGCTTGCCTAAGATACAAGCATCACATGGGGAAAGTTGTCTTGGAATAGTAGGAAGCCCTTGAACTCCTTTTTGTTTCATAATCCTGAGACTGTCATAGTTAATATGACGAAATCTAGCATGCCACAATAAGCTGGAAGATAAATTACTATTATGCCGAACCAAATTTGCAGAATTCCGTGAATTGGATGATGTACCATTCAACTTTAAAAGTTTGTTATCTTCTACTCCATTCATTACAATCACATTATCATAATCTCTTCTAATCTCAATGATACCATCAAACATGTGTATTTAGTGATTTTGTTATCTAATTTGCACAAGAGATATTACATTTCTCTTCAATTGTGGAACATAAAGAACATCAAAAAGTATATAATCAGCAAGTCCTAATAACTTCAATCTAACAAAACCAATTCCTGAAGGTTTTAACTGAGACTTATCTACCAAATGTACTACCCCATCAATTTGATCACTAAAAGTTTCAAAGAAGTATTTTGTAAATGTCATATGACATGTGGCTCCAGTATCCAATAACCAAATGTCATTCCACGAAAATGAAGTACTGAAAGCTTCTTCAATTCCTAGATTACCATATGTGCAACAACATAATGTGCATATTTAGGAGGGTTACCTTTATCATTTCCTTTATCTTGTACTTGCTCTTTCTTGTTAACGATTTTATCCTAAGAAGTTCTACAATAACTGGCAGTATGACCAGTTTTTCCACATCTATAACATTGTTTCTCTCCTTGATTAAATCTCCCCCACCTTCTTTTGTATTGTTCTCTTTGTCCTCTACCTCGACCTCTGCTTGTATTTTCATCCTTTGCAAATTCTTCTTTTGATTTTTGTCCTTTCTGTACAAGACACAAAGTTTCTTCATTGGGTTTAGACTCCTTCCCAAATGCGTTCTCTCTTTCTGCAATTTTCTCAACAAGTGTTTCAAAGGTCATAGCTTTCATTTGGCCACTAGCTTGAAGTGATTCTAAATAATGAGTATAGGTAGGATAAAGAGCTTTAATAAATGCACTAAGTTGAATGTCAACTTTTACACCAGTTGCATCAATATCATGGAAAATGGCTCTAATTTCAGAAGCAAGTTTCATTGGATCATTATCTTTTAACTCTAAGTTAAATAACTTCATTAACAATTGTATGATTTCAAGCTCAGAATGTGAATCATATAAATCTTTTAGTTTCTTTAATGCTTCACAAGCACTTTTGCTAGAAACTAAATGTCTACTTACTTCTTCATTTACAGAGGCAATAATTAAGGCATAAGCCTTCATGTCCTTGCTTTTCCATAATGCTAAATCTTTGGCATTAGTAGGTGGTACTGGTGCACTTTTATCCACTTCATCTATTGTTTCTCCATCTTTCTTATCTTCTAAATTCTCATTTTCACAAATTCCATCCCACATATCATTAAAAATAAGGGTATTTTTAACTTTTCGAAACCATTCTTGATAATTTTCTTTTCTAGACAAAATAACTCCAACAATTGAAATAAAAGAATTCATTGAAATTTATTGTGTAGTAAATTTTGTACAAAATATAGTCTGATATATTCTTTTCCTCTTAGCCAATGTTCTTTAAAATCTTTTTATCTTCTAAAAAGATTTCCCGAAAGGTTTAATATTTCAATTTAAAAAAACCTTGCACTCAAATATAAATGGCTATTTAAAAACTTTTATTTTTTGAAAAGAACTCCCCAAAGATTTGATAATTAATTTAAAGAAACCATTGCACAAAAATATAAATGGCCGCTCTCTTCTTTTTTTCCTTTTAAAAAGAAAAATAATTCTTCAAAACAATTACCGGAAAAATTTACATGCAGTCTCCCCTTAATGTGCAATCTTTGTCTTTCTTCCACAATCTTTACTAAGCAGCTCTCTTTTCTTGGTGATAGCTCCTTTGCTGGCTCCTCCTTCATGGGCTCCTCCTTTTTGACCAATGCTTCACTGCCTTTGCTTTGATACCACTGACACAGGCCATGAAGAACCTCAGCAAATCAATATCTTATTACGTATATGAATGTTACATATAAAAGAGATCATAATCGTTATCCACAGTTAGATAACGAGATTATTAACTAGATTTTACTAACTAATAACTGAAATAGTTTACAATGTAATCTCGAAGGATTATTCAACAGTTTTCACCATCAATACTAATAAACACAGAAAAGAGTAATTGCCGAATTCCCCTGCATCCACAGTTCTCAAGGAAAATATTATTGACCAAAGCAAAATCTAAAACATTCAGAGTTTAACAATTATTAATTGGAAAGATTTCCATTATTACTATGTGCTTTCATCTAGAATTTCATTAAAACAAATTCAACAACACATGATAAAAATTAACTTTTTTTAATCAAAACAAAATGGAATATTATAGCCAAAGTAAATTCAGAAAAATGTTTGCTAGACTTTGGATTGATTTGTATAATCTAGCTTTCTTTTAAAAAGATATGTAGTTTTAGTTTCAACTCTAGTTCTATTATTTGAATTAATAAAAAAAATCTATGTGGTAACTATGAACAGGTTGAGAGGGTCTTTGCAGACAGAACTATGAGGTCAACGATTATCTAGTTAAGTGGAAGACGTTCTAATTTTTTGCAGCGACCAGGTATATTATATTAATTATTATGCATTGATTCTAATAATGAGATTGAATAAGCATGCATGTTTTTGTGTTTTTCAGATTAAGAAAATAAAATTGTATTATGCTATCTCAAAATTAACAAAAAAATCCAAAGGGTTGAAAAAATTACTGACGGCAGAGATATAAATCTTCGCAGTGGGAATGAAGAAGAAAATATTAGAACCACAACCACAGTATTTTATTTATGGAGGTGGCGGAGGTGGGAGGGATCGTGAAGGTGGTACGAATGGAAAAAATAGCATCGACAAATTTGTAAACATTCCATAAAATCAAATCCAATGCAAACTAATAACTTCAGTTATATAAAAATATTAATGATAATTTTATAGGTTAGCGTGGATTGATTGATATGGACGTCAGTTATTTTAACAATTAACTAATTGATAGCCATTCCCAGCCAACACTTGGTGAGCATTAAATAAATATGTTGGCTGTAAGTATTAATTTCAGTTATATATAAATCTCAATGATAATTTTATATGTTAGCATGGATTGATTGATATGGGCCTCAGTGATTTTAACAATTTAATATTATTAAATTTGATGTTCTTTGTAATTGATAGCCATTCCCACCCAACACTTTTCTATAAGAATTAAATAAATATTTTGGCACCTATCAAAGCATTGTCAGACTTAGGAGCATTTCCCAATATCCAAGGAGATATTCCTAATACCTACGCTGTAGCTGTGGTAATGACACTTCAAATTATAACCCAATCAGCCTGCACAAAAATGTAATATTGATATTAATAAATAAATAAATATTTGAAACTTTGGTTAAAATGTTGCATTGTTTTCGAGTCAAGGCAACTAATACCTTGTCAACTATACCCTTCCCTTCTAGAGGGACTAATAAAGGAGTGACGGCCTTATACACTTAAATTTAATAGTAAAGCATTTCATAGCCTTATACACTTGAGTTTTGAGTTCATATATATAAGGATTAAAGATTTTAATCATGAGAAAAATAAATTTTAATAATAAGACATCGATAACCTTATAGACTTAAGTTTTGATGTAGATAAGAATCAAAGATTTTAATATTAAGATTAGTTCTTATTTTCTCCAAAGTCAAATATAGTATCTCTTAATTATTCACCTATAACACATCTCAATTTTATTATCCCTTAACCAACATTGTATATCCATTTCTTATGGCTTCATCAACCATCAGCTGGAGCTTATTATCATGAATGTAATTAGCCATCATGAGCATTGATTTTATGGTTGCATGGCTCCATCCGAGATGAGCTCCTTTGAGCAACACAACGACACCGCTAGAGAATCAACCCCCTAAATTGTAAAATCCCTATACCATGAACAATCTAGAGACTGAAAACATGTGACCTTTATGATTTCACATTCATTTTTTTTCAGATCGAAAAAGAGTTTAACCTTTATATTAAAAGGGTGAAACCGGTCTTTACATAATAACTTATACAAAAAAGTTCATCATTTAAACATAATGCAAAAGTCTCCAAAGCTACTAAGTAACATCATACTAGAGTAGAAACAAGGTTCAAAAAGAACATGTATAGAACTGTTGCAAGCAGAGTGTCAGGCACAACACGAAGCAAAAAAAACCAACTCCAAAACAACTAAGAGAATAAGAAACAATCTCTTAGTCAATAGACATGGAAGCACTCAAAGATAGAGAAGAGCCATGCCAGATCTCATAGATAATATGCCCATCCATCTCACCAATCCTAATCTCAGATAAATGGTCAACTTCAATGTTAAGTTCATAGTATATATGGCTGAAAGTGATACTCATGAAAGCAGAGATCAACTTGCGTGCTTTAGAATTCCAATGTTCCAAGAGGAGTGATTGGAATTCAGAAACACCATCTTCCCAGCCGACAATGACCTACGAATCTCCAGCAATGAATATATTCTCCACACCGAAATCCCTGGATAGATAGAGAATATCCTAGAGTGCCAAAAGCTCTACTCTGAAATTTGTACCACATCTATCCTTCATCCATCCCTTAATAACCACCTATGAATTGAGTTTTAGAACAAAACCTGCACCACAAACACCATTCTGCACAGCACCATCAAAAAACCAATTGGACAATCTGATGAAAAGGTTCGCTGTTGAATTACACAGATATTCTTCAGATTTTTGGGCTTGATCCAAGACAAAAATGATCTAACTATTTTAGACACCATGATAAAGGAATACTTACAATCATTAAGTAGAGTTCTGCTGCATATCTTCCAGCATTCCCATTGTATAAAGAAAGGTAGGTAACTAAGTTGCTTTTCTGTAGAGTACTAGTGAAAAAGGTTAACTGACAACAACTCACTATCCCACTTGATCCTGATATGAAAGTATCTACCTAACTCCGACAGAATGTGCATGAAGAAGAAACAATTGTCAAATAGATGATTCACACTTTTAGCATCCACCTTGCACAAAGGACATCTATTCAGACCAACAAAACCTTTCTGCTACAAATGGTCCCAGGTAAGCATGCGATAATGCATACGGAGCTACACAAAAGTTTAACCTTAAGAAGACAAGGAGCTTTCCATAACCACAAAATACACCAGCTAACCGAAATATCCAACCTCTCACGAAATTCACATTCATTGTGCTTAACCTCTCTCAATATAACTCATTTTCATGCACTCCCAAACTCATTATCATGGTAAGAAATGTCGTTCATGAAAACGTTCTCTCCATGATTTGATAGGATAGCATAAGTACCATTTAGTGAAGCAATATTTTAAGAAGGTAGATATTCATGAATGTCAATACATCCTAAAGCATTGAACCCCTCATTTGCTTGATAATTTGTCCTCTATCCAAATGCCATTGTCCACCTCTCTTTATCAATGGAAAAAGTAGATAAATGTTTAGACATTAATTTATTTTCTATTTTAGTTTACTACAAGTACTCATCAACATCAACGAATATGTACATCTTAACCTTTTTTCAAATTGATTAAAGTTTCACACAACTAATGTGTGAAATAGATTACTTTTTTTTAATCAAAATTAGTTATCGTCACAAAATACACATTTCATCTTAATATTAAAACTACCTATCAACCCATGTTACACATGTTATATATTTATATTTACGTTAGAGACATTTTTTTACGGAAGTTGGTTCCTAGACACTATTCTAAGATTTTTCGTCTACTGAGTGAATAGATAAGTGCCATGTATATACTCACACTGCGCCAAATTCACCACATCATTTACTTGTTTTGGAATCCTTTTGTAGTTCATTAGTCTCATCTCATTTTGAGGAAATTTCCATGGAAGTTTTGTAGTGTGGGTTAGCCTTTTCTAGACTTTTGATTACTTGACGGTGTGTGCCAAGAAAAACAGGACACCTAGAATTCTAAAACATTTGGTGGTGGAACCATGGATAAAATTGATGGTTCATGATTTCATCATCTTTGTTCATAGTTACTCATGGTTCCACAAACATTTATTCATAGTTCTATGAACATTGTTCATGGTTGGAAACCATTAATTGTTTAAAGTTCCATGAACGTTGTTCATGGTTCCTTAAATGCTCCTGGTTCCATATGCATTGCTCAAGGTTCCATGAATGTTGTTCATGGTTCCATAAACATTTCTCATGATTCCATCACATAATGCTCATGGCTCCACTAGCATTGTTTATAATTTTGTAAGCACCTCTGATGGTTACACCAACTTTGTTCAAGACTCCTTAAATATTTTTGATGTTTCCTCCACAAAATATTCTTGGTTCCACCAACATGTCATAATGAGCCTCCTAATTTTTTATGTTGTCTACTTTGGTTATTTTCTAATGATATTGTTAAAAATAGTATAGCTATTTATATTTACATCATTGTAGATGAATGCAAGATAATAAAATTATTTTTATAGTTCACATATAGATTAACTCAATTTGTTATACCTAATGTAATATATCTTTAAAGCAAACCCAATTCTACATTTTCTTTATATAATGAGGTGATCTCCTATGTAATAATTGCACCAATTATTCATAATATCATGTTGTATTACTGTGTGTATCTCTATCATGTATTATGTGGGTTTTTAGCTTTTGTAATAGTATAATGATGGAAAAACCATCATTAAAACATATATATCTACTAAAACAAATTTACTACCCTTGATTGTGATCCCACATAGTAGGGGTCCTGAGAAAGAAGTTTTCCATGGGTATGGTATGGTGGAAACTAGTTGGTCATTATTCAATTGGCAAAGCAAGAGGAATGTTGGATTGATATCTCTACTACAAGATTTAACATCTTCAAGTTAGGGATATTTCCTAGTTAATTCGAATAGTAACTAGTGTAAATACTTATTGATTCATAACTTCAATTAGTTGACGGATATTTGATTGGCCATTAATATTTACAATGTATGAGGATGAAATCTAGATTGAGAGAATGGAATGGTGTACTAACCAAGATGCTAAATGATAGGTTTTAACTTTAAGTTTTTTTTTGTTTTTTGTTTTTTTGGTAAGGATGTTGGTTATAAGACAAACTTTGACTTATTTATTATGTGAACTGGTGTTGGTTGAATCTTGTATTTTGTGAGCTTTTTGTTACCTAGAAAGTTATTCACTAAAGGAAATTTCCTTTAGCATGGATTGTAAGTTGCTAACTATCAAAGTCATATGAAGTGGACTCCTCATGGTTTATTGTAGATGTTGGTTAAACTAAAATCAATTCTGTTATATGTGCATAAGATATTATTATTAGGTTGGTAAAATATTTCTAATCCATGTAATTTGAATAGAATTTTACTTTCTCAAGAATCTCATATTTCTTTTATGAATATGCCATTTGATCATAATAACAATAAATTGGACTTTTAGTGTGTATGTTATGGAGTAAGAATGGTGTTGTAGGGTGTTGAGGGTAAATTTGTGGAGTTCAACAATATGATTTGGTTTATGTTGTGCAATCACATAGTGCCACTTGATGTGTTGTCTTAGTTTGTGCATGTGTTGGAGACATGGCAATGCCTTGCCAAGTGACCAACAGTGGGAGCGTGATATCATTAAGAGGCTTTGGATTTGTTATATGAATGAGTGGAGGTGTTTTGTCTTGTATACCTAAGTTTGGAAAAGACACAAAGTCTCCTTAAGAATATGTAGGATAAGAAAATCAAATAGTTTGGCAAAGCCAACTATATAGGAGTAGGGGTAGATTTGTTTTATTATTACTTTGAGTATTTCTATCATTAGAGGAGACATGCCTCATGGTGGAGATCGTGAGGGGTATGAAGTAAGGGAAATTTCTTACTTCTTAGTAGCTAAAACGTTTAGAGGATAAGCTAAGCTAAAGTAATGATAAATAAATCCATAATAATATTAATTTACTTAAAATGTTAACCATTTTTAATGAGTTTTTGAAAATAAGATTATTTTATTGTAAGTATATAATTATTAATTAAAAAAGTTAATAATAAGGAAAATTGATATAACACATAAAGTAGATTAATAACCATATAATTTATGAATTAAAAAAATATTAAAAATAATGAAAATTCCACTTGATGAAATAAATATTAAAAATTAATAAATTAATAAATTAAAAAAAAACAATAATATAAAAATAAGCTATACATACTAAATTCATTATTCATAAATTTACTTATGATATAAAGTATATATATTAAAATCATATTCATTATTCATAAATTTACTTATAGGTTAAAATATATATATTAAAATGATGTTATTAAACATTACAATACTTTCTATTATAAACTTAGAAAACTCACCATTATAAACCTCATTCCTATTTCTATGATATTAAAAATACAATAATTTAGAAAGTGTGATTTCATTTAAATAATGATAGCATACGGCCATTGCATCTCTTACCATCGAAAGCAACGTATTGTCATTGCATTCGCCATAGCTTATGGCATGGGTGAATGGCGTTTGATTGAGGGGTCCACTCGGAAGGGCCAACTGAAGTACACCACCCTCATGTCACATCTAGTGCATTTCGTTGTAGATTTAGGTTACTTTTAAGAAAAAAAATTGGAAATTGGTTGTGGAAAATTTTTACATTATTTGTGAACAATGTCCAAGTGGATGTTCATCTTTTAGATGATTTGGGTTTAACTCGATAGCATGATCTCTTCCAATCTAATGTGAGAAAGTTACATAGTGTTTACTTTTTCTGATAGAGGGGTGTTTGCATGGGTTTGCCTTGGTATCGCATTCATACCCTCGTATTGAATGATCTTGGCTGGTTAATTTCTGTACATATAATGCATACTGCTCTAGTTTCTGGTTGGGCCAGTTCAATGGCTCTGTACTGATTAGTAAATTTTGACTTGATTTCTTCTCAACCATACAATAAGTAGGTGATCAATAACTAGTTTATTGAGTAGGTTTTTAAGTTGCTTGAAATTCAACAGCCTATTGCCCAACCTCAGTCACATTAAAGCCTGCCTAGCAAGCTAGTTAACTTTCATCCAATAAGTTAAAGAAGAGTTGTATGAAATGATTTTTTCGATCGTGCATCATGTTAAATACATTTAACTTATGAAACAATTTAGTGGATGTTCTTAAATTATTTGTTGATTGTATTTTTTTGCAATTCGATTTGTTTTGCATGTGTGTGAATGGGAGTACTAGTAGTGTATAGTTTATTCAAAACAATTTTGAAAATTTTACTTTCCTCATAATCTAAATTCTATACTCTATAGGAAAAAATAAAGTTGAAACCATTTTGAATAAATATTATCCTACTCATGTGAAGGAATCATTGCAAATTTATTCCGTAGAGGCTACCAGGTGAGGTATGGATTGATGCATTAATAATTGGCACAGGGTTCCATCCTCTTTTAGACAAAGTGTTGTCATTCAAACCATAATATATTATGCTATATTAATACAACTATTTATTAGAGGGGCCACTTTTATCTTCTTCCACTCAGCAACATTTTATAACTTATTAACTTAACATTTAAATGACTAATATTCAAAACTATAATCAAGAGTTCTCTTTAGGTATCAAAGTACTTGCTTGACAACTTTTGTGTGAATTACTCACCTAATATGCAATATTTGAACTTATGTTTAAGCAGTTCAAATTCCCCACCGACCATAAATCAATGTCTTTTGTACCATCTATGTAGAGTTTTACACTTTGTTGCAATATTTGAACTTATGTTTAAGCATTTCAAATTCCCCACCAACCATAAATCAATGTCTTTTGTACCATCATTTATGTAGAGACATTTTACAGTTTGTTTCAATAGAGTATACACTAGTTTACATTCATACATGTTGGACTTTCTAATGATTTTATATGCATACTTTCTTTGAGTTATCATAATGTTTCCATTCTCTCTCTCTATTTTGATGCCCAAACAATAATTCATTTGACCAAGATATCTCATATCAAATTCTTAAGATAGATAAAGTTTGACTTCTTCAATCAAACCTCTAACACTACCTATTATGATCAAATCATCCACATGCAAGGAAAATAATGCAATACTTTGTTGCTCATCTTTCATGATGTACAAATTTGGATATCTTTGAATTTTAACAAATCCATGGTGCATGAAGAAATTATCGATTTTGACATACCATGATCTTGGAGCTTGTTTAAGACCATAACTGTTTTCTTTACCCTAGATATAATATGTTATTGTCCTTTTTTTACAACATAATATGTTGAGGGTAGGCCACTATCGGTGGCCTCATCCCTCTAACAACATCTACAATGGATTCCACTACCAAGAATGAAGTATAGTGATGACCCCTTCGCCCATATCTACGAATTGAAAGGATTTACCCTTCTTTGAATCCTTTAGATATACAAGTGGAAACAATGGCATTGTTTCCCCCTTTAATTTAATAGAAGACATGGTGTTCCGACTTGGAATATTATAAAAATTCAATTTGCACAACCTATAAAAGGGTTCATTATAAAAATTAAGTATGGTTAGATTTTTTAAGAAGTAGATGCCAAGATCCAAGGTTTTGAGGAATAGAGTGTAGAAAGACTAAAAACCATAGGAGAGGTAAGAGCCAATTGACTATAGTATTAATTGGACTAGTTGTAATCTGACAACATATAGGATCTTTATACCTAAGGATGCAATTGTGTGTGTGTGTGTGTATGTGTGTGTGTAAAGGCTTTGACCAATTTGAGGTTGGATTAGTTTTGGTCGATGAATGATTATATCAATTGTTAGATTAGGAGATAATGACCTATATCTTGCAAGACTTGTATGGATGTTTTTGGTTATTAATGAATATCAATGGAATGCGACCCCTATTTAATATTTTTGTTGTCTTCATTCTTGTTTCAACAATCAAAGTGTTGTCAAAGATGGTGAAGAACCTAGTCTATCATGCCAAAACTAAGCATATTGAAGTTCATCACCATTACATCAAAAAATTGATTAATAATGAAGACAATTGTCGTTACTATTGTCCCACAATACAAAAAACTAGTAACATAATGACAAAACCACTTAATAATAAGTTAGTCAAGTTTATATATAATATTGGAATTGGATATGGGGATTCTTAGATTCCTTATTCAATATGCATAATAATTACACCAAAAAATCATTGTTATGTATATGTTATTTAAGATAGAGTTGGCACATGATTCCATCCTTTTTTAGACAAAGAGGTGTCATTCAAACCATAACATAATATGATTTATTAATACAACTATTTCTTAGAAGGGTCACTTTTATCTTTTTCCACTCAACAACCTTTTACCTTTGCAGTCAAACTCTTTAATAATGTATCAACTTAACATTGAAATGATTAATATATTCTATACCATAATCAAGAGTTCCCTTTAGGTATCAAAGTACTTGCTTGGCAACATTTTTGTGACTATCATGTGTCTTAGACTAGAATTGGCTAATGTACTCACCTAATATGCAATGTTTGAACTTATGTTTAAGCAATTCAAATTCCCCACCAACCATACATTAATGTATTTTGTACCATCATCTATCTAGTGTTTTACATTTTGTTTCAATAGAGTAGGCACTAGTTTTCATTTATACATGTTGGATTTTCTAATAATTTTCTATGCATACTTTCTTTGAGTTATCACAATGTTTCCATTCTCTCTCTCTATTTTGATTCCCAAACAATAATCCATTTAACCAAGATATCTCATATCAAATTCTTGAGATAGATGAAGTTTGATTCTTCAATCAAACCTCTAACACTAGCTATTATGATCAAATCATCCACAAGCAAGGAAATCAATGCAATATTTTGTTGCTCATATTTCTTGATGTACAAATTTGGATATCTTTGAATTTTAACAAATCCACGGTGCATGAAGAAGTTATCGATTTTGACATACCATGATATTGGAGCTTGTTTAAGACCATGAGTGCTTTCTTTACCCTACATATAATATGTTCTTGTCCTTTTTTTACAATATAATATGTTGAGGATAAGCCACTATTGGTGGCCTCATCCCTCTGACAACATCTACAATGGCTTCCACTACCAAGAATGAAGTAGAGTTATGCTCCCTTCACCCATATCTATGAATTGAAAGGATTTCCCCTCCTTTGAATCCTTTATATATACAAGTGGAAACAATGGCATTGTCGACCCCTTTAATTTAATAGAAGACACGGTGTTCCAACTTAGAATATAATAAAAATTCAAGTTGCACAACTTATAAAAGGGGTCATTCACAAAATCAAATATGGTTAGAGTTTTTAGGAAGTAGATGCCAAGATCCAAGGTTTTGAGGAATAGAGTGTAGAAAGACTAAAAAACATAGGAGATGCAAGAGCCAATTGACTATAGTATTGATTGCACTAGTTGTAATCCAACAACATATATGATCTTTATACCTTAGGATGCAATTGTGTGCGTGTGTCTGTGTGTGTGTGTGTAAAGGCTTCGACCAATTTGAGGTTAGATTAGTTTTTGTCTATGAATGATTAGTATCAATTGTTAGATTAGTAGCTAATGACCTATGTATTGCAAGACTTGCATGGTTGTTTTTGGTTATTAATGAATATCAATAGGATGCAAAACCTATTTAATATTTGTGTTCTCTTCATTCTTGTTGCAACAATCAAAGTGTTGTCAAAGATGGTAAAGAACCTAGTCTATCATGCCAGAACTAAGCATATTGAAGTTCATCACCATTACATTAGAAAATTGATTAATAATGAAGACATTTGTCTTTACTATTGTCCCACAGTAGATAAAATTAGCAATATAATGACAAAACAACTTAGTAATAAGTTTTCCAACTTCATATATAATATTCGAATTGCATATGGGGGTTCTTAGATTCCTTATTCAATATGCATACTAATTACACTGAAAATTATTGTTATGTATATGTTATTTAAGACAGAGTTGTTATTCTGTAGTTCATACAGGAATAATTGATTATGCATAGATGCTAGGTTGTTAGATGTTTTATGTGGATATATAATGCATACATTGAAACATAATGCTTGAGATAGTGAGTTGGTGAGCTAGTGTATGCAATTTTTATGTACTTACGAAATCTAATAGCTTCCTTGTTTGATCTTCTTTATTTTTCCTCTTAGGGTCTATTTATGTCCCAAGGCCAATGGGGTTTGTGTTGGAATATATTAAACCCACTCACAACTTAGGATAAAAAAAATTAATCATTATTTGATTAATTATTCACCCACTAGCTTAATTAGGTGGCACCTTAAAGTCAATGCATGCCATCTATATCCTAGGAATGATTTATTTCTGA
>LPNX010266641.1:25915-115273 GCA_001517045.1 Pseudotsuga menziesii
GTTCGTTTGATCTACCAATTTGTTTCTTGTAGAGTGTGAGGCCATGATTCCACCCTCCTTTGTATGTTTTTTGGATCTTGTGATGCTAGATATGTATCAATACAAGGTTTCTCCCCATTATCATTTGAAAGAATGTTGAAGTTCTTTTCATTTGGTTTGGAATTTTTGGTTGTCTCAAGGACATGTTTTTTTGGATATTCTTCATATTATTTTGAACTTTCTTGAAACTCTCTGTATGTCTCATACACTACTTTATCTTTGCGGGTTACTACAATGAGTGGGTAGTCATAGAAAAGGTGTCCATGTAAATGGAATTTGTGGCTCTTGAATGGGACATGTTAGTAGGATAGGGTTTGCATTTATTCCACATCTTGGAATCTTGTTCTTATATATTCCTAAAAAGCACATGATAAATCCATATATACACAAATTCAAGCATATGAGGTGTACTTATCGTATTTTTTTACTTATGAAGTTTTGACAAAGACACTAAGAGTGTTTCCTAGTCCTTCTAGAGTGAGTACATATGTATGCAGATAGTGTCTTGGGTGATTTCCTCCTTATATGTGATGGATATTTCTATGCATTTTCTTAGATGGAGAGTAGATAATTTGAAGAAATAGGGTCCATTTCCTAAGAGCCTCTCATTTTCTTCACAATTGCTAAATATTGTAGTGAATAATTCATTTGAACCTTACTTTAAGTCCACTTCTCCTTTTAACTTCCATCTTGAGTTGACCCACCATGTTAGGGCCTTTATTGAGAGCCAAATGCTTGCAAACTTGCCTATTGGTGCATTATCCTTTATCAATTAACTATAATTCTCAATTCCACTAGAGGTGAACTCATAGAACAAATTCTCTATGGACTTTTCTATGCAACGTTTTTTAAGATTTATCTTTGATTTTTCCTTTGAAATTGTGTCCTTGGTCTAGATTTGAGATCCTCGTTGCATCTTGTGAATTTCATCAGTTTGTTGGAACCCCTTATTATATTCTTTGTATTAATCCATAGGGAAGGATATATTACTATCTTCCAATAAATCCATGGATTCCCCTACAAGGATGATCTTATGAAAAACCCTAACTTCACTCCAATCCTTGAAGCTCTTATTGACATTTTTCCTCTTAGAAAAAAATTGTGTCTACGTGGCATTCTTTTTGGGATATTTTTATTTGGGTTATTTTCATTTGCAAACCTACAAATTTCCAAAATTTAAGCATAGATTTGAATAAGTCTGAATAAACCTCTCGAACATAGGTCATTGAGTGGTTGCTTCCTTGATTTGGGGTTTGGTCACAATGGTGAATGTAAAATTATCCTATGTGATTGATAGTGAACAACCATTGATCATATATCGGTGGTTTAGGTGTGGTAAACATCTCATTCTACAAATATTATTGTCCAAATAAAAATGCCATTATTGGCTTGCATGGATTTCCTACAATCACGAGGGGTGGGGCTAGAACCATGAAATCAAAAGTCTTGATCCCAAGTTTCATGGTTTTACCACTGACTATCACAAATTTGGGAAATCTATCCAAGCGAATGATTATGCTTTTATTTCAAGATTAAGGTTCATCAATATCATAACTTTCAAATTAGACATGTTTTGACAAATTAAAAATAAATTAATGCCTTATATGTGCATTACTTTAGCAATCAACTCAACACAAAAAGAAAAAAAAATTATACATCACTAAATCATTTTGTAGAACAATATGCCAACAAAATAAAATAGAAAACAAGAAGTTCATTCATTTTTAAATAATTTTCTAAAATAATATGCCACATCACAACACTATCTCATTAATTTTAAAATAAGGGCAATTTTCCCTAGTAATAAATTGGTGATAATAGCTTGGAAATAAAATATGACAATCTAAGTCCAATTGGATGGGATAGGTAGGTGCATTGTGGAATTTATTTTGCATTATTGAATCAATCCATCCCATCTTATTACCATGACCCAGTGGGAATCATGATCTCTTTTATGGTTCCATGAAATTTTATGAATAAATGGGGTATATTGGTGGATACTTGGAAACACCACCTTAAATGGGATTGGTGATCAAAAGAGTACTGGGAATCATTATCCCTCTTATGGTTTCATGAGAATCTATGAAGAAATTGGGTGGATTGGTAGGTAATTGGTAACGCTAGACTTGAATGAGATTGGTGGTCCAAAACAGTGATGACAATCCTGATCTCTTTTATGGTTCCATGTGAGTCTCCATCAGCGACTATGAAAAAAAAGGGTTATATTGGTTGGAACTTGGAAACACCACCTTGAATGAGATTGGTGATCCAAAAAAATGTTGGGGATCATAATTTCTTTTATGGTTCTATGTTATTCTATGAAGAAAAGAGGTAGAATGGTAGACTTTTGGTAACAACTTTTGAATGAGATTAGTGATCCAAAGGAGTGGTGGAAATCATTATCTCTTTTATCATTCCATCAAAGTATATGAAACAAAAAAGAGATATATTGGTATGTAGTTATCTATGCCTTCATAAATGAAAATGGGATTGGTGGTTTAAAATAGATGTGGGAATCGTTATCTCTATATAGCTCCATCAAAGTTTATAAAAAAATGGATTAGTGACCCAAAACTCCAAAAAGTAATGGGAATAATTATTTATTTGTGTTTCAATCAAAATATATGAAGAAATCAAGTTGATTGGTCAATACTTGGTAACACCTTGAGAAATAATAGATTTCTACTCTTGTTATTTAAAAATAAATAAACACCAATATGTTAAGAAGAACCATGAACCATGAAGTGATAGGTTGCTGCACCAAGAGTAGTGAGGTTCTTACAACCCAGTATGGGGGAGATGTCACGTTTGTCACATTACATAACGTAATATTCCCATGTCGGATCATAACTTATTTAAAATAAAAAGTAATTAAAAAATCATGTGATCTCATAAAAAAATATTAAAAACAACATAGATCCATCTTAAACCCAAATCTATTAAGCACCCAATTTCTTTATGTGTAAACATTTCCTGTATTATACCTAATGAAATTGGATCCCTCTCGCTGCTTAATAGATATGGGTTTATGATGGATCTATGTTGGTATAGTTGAAACAATGAACCCACCCCAACAATTTCTTTCCTAAGTAGACCCAAATTCTACACCCATCATCAACTTCATAATCCACTTCATAGCACCCATCCTCCACTTTTCTAAAGCAATGCCTCGCTTCCCCTTCACCTTTCGCCCCTCAACCCATGTATGCCACAAGACAAGGACCCTTTTCACACTAAAACAAAAACTGGATTTAGCGCCAGATTTTAGTCTAATTTTTCCCAATTGTGGTGAACAATTCGGCGCTAAACCTGGGGCTATTGTACAATTTTGTAAAGCGTCGTCTATTGAATATTTTTTTTTGTCATTTTTAACATCCCTTTTTACGTCTATTTTTGTGCCCAATTTTTCACATCTTTTGTTACGCCCTTATTTGCGCCCAATTTGCATATTTTTTGTGTCCTTTGTTACATCCTTGTTTGCACCTTGTTTGACGCTCAATTTTGCATCCAATGTTGGGTCTTATTTTTCTCCAAGTTTTTCATCGATTCTTACACCCAATTTTGCACCATGTTTTGCATCAAATTATGTGTCCAATTCTGCATCTAGGTTTGCATCCAACTTTGGGCCCAATATTGCGTCTAGTTTTGGATCTAGTTTTGCATCCACTGTTACTTATAATGTTGTATCCCCTTTTGCATCTAATTTTGCATCTTGTTTACGTATTTTTTTGTATCCATGTTTGTTCCTAATGTTTCATCCTATTTTATGTCGTAATTTGTATCTAGGTTTGCACCAAATGTTGCATCCTAGTTGATGTCTTTTTTTGCATCTATGTTTGAGCCCAATGTTGCACCAAATGTTGCGCCTAGAGTTGTTCCTAGTTTTGCACCCATGTTTGTGTCTAATATTGAATATATTTTTGTGTCCAATGTTGCATCCCATATTGCATTCAATATTACACCTATTTTTACATCCAATGTTTTGTCCCATCTTGCATCCAATATTGTGTCTCATTTTAAGTTTTTGTTTGCGCCAAGTGTTGATTCCAGTTTTTCCCCTGGTGTTTATTAATCTTGCACATTGATCAAGGGACTAAAAATCAGTCTCATCAAAGATTAATCAACAAATAACTCATGAAATGGTGCAATAAATGACTAAGTCTCAACTGAAAGAGATTAGACACATGTCACAGCACACCAACCATCAAGAGGTAGCACTTCAATGACTCAAATGAACCCTGATGAGGTTAACTGAAGTTGAACTGAAAATCAGAAGTGGTTGGAGGTGCCCCTGTTGACTCCAGTTCATTAAATAATCATTAAATAATCAATTTAATGAGAGGAGGCACCTTCACTGCCCTGTTTAACTGATTGTAACAATCAGTTAGAAATAAATTGCATTAATGGAACTTAGATCACCCCCAAAGTGCTCTAGTTATCCTCCCCAAATGTAGGAGAAGGATAAGTTAGCCTCCTTGATTGAAGGTAGGCATGGGTGTGACTGGATGATGTCATTTAATTCTCCATGGATGTCAATTAACGTCAATAATACTTAGGATAGTGGTTTAACTAGGCCAATTTGACCAAAATGAGTGTGTATGGTGGTAAATGTCTCCAACACCCCCCCTTAAGCTATACTCAAAAGGAGTTAGAAAACATAAATGCATAAAAATTCTAGGGCCCCTGCAACTAAGGCCATAGTTCACCCTGTACAATGCTGAAACTGAAACAATGCTCAAAACAAACTAAGTGAGGAAAAGAGGGAAAATCCAGTGGCAAAACCCCCCCTCAAGCTGAACACTGAAAGTAGTCTGAATCACCCTGATGAACTCACCCCCAATAGTGAATGGAGGTAAGTGAACTTCTTTTCTGAAAAGATCTTGGTGAAGATGTCTGCAATCTGCTCATCAGTCGAGTAGTATTGTAGAATGATGGTCCTGTCATGCACTAGCTCCCTGATGTAGTGCATGTGGATCTCTACATGCTTAGTCCTCTGCCTAGTAACAGGATCTGTGGATATATTAATAGCACTTTGATTGTCACAAAAGAAGACAGTGGATGAATTACTACCAAGATAAAACTCTAAAAGAATACCTTGCAACTAAATTGCTTGGATGCAAGCATTCACCACTCCTCGATACTCGGCCTCTACTGAAGATAGTGCTATGCCAGCTTGCTTTTTGCTTGACCAGCAAATTGGGCAACCACCAAAAATGAATACATATCCAAAATTAGACTTTCTATCAATACAAACACCCATCCAATTGGAATCTCTGTATCCAACCAGCTCTAGCTCGGAGTCTGCAGCATAGTGAATGACGTAGGTCCTGGTTCCTTGAATATACTAGAGGATCCTCTTGGCTGCCTTCCAATGAAGATCATGAGGCTGCTGCATGTATCTTTATATAGCATTCATATCATAACAAATATCAGGCTGAGAATGTGTCAAGTACAACAAGCTACCAATCAACTGTCGATAGATAGTGCAGTCCATGGGAGGTGTGCTTTTTCCTTCTTCAAGGTTGATCCCTGAAAGGAAAGGGAATGGTACAGGCCTAAAATCAGCCATGTTAAACTTGAATAACAGGTCTGAAATGTATTTTTACTAAGTGACCATAATCCCATCATAATTTTGCTCAATTTTGAGCCTCAAAAATTGTTTTAGGAGCCCCAAATCACTCATTTCAAAGCCATTGTGGAGAGTAGTTTTGATGGTTGAAATGGAGGCAACTGTGCTACCTGTGATCAGTAAGTAATAAACATATAAAAAAATTATAATTATATGACCATCATACTGCTGTAAATACACATTTGGATCTGATCTACACCTTTGGAAGTTTTACGAGAGAAGGAAGGCATCCATCTTAAAATACCACTCTCTTGGGGCTTGTTTTAACCCATATAGTGACTTCTTTAGCTTGAAAAACAAATACATATCAGTGATGTAGCCCTCAGGCTACTTCATGTATATCTCCTCATGAATATATCCATGTAGAAAGGCTGACTTAACATCCATGTGATGCACTTCCCAGTGCTTGGATGCTGAAATTGCCAAAACAAGGCGGATGGAGTCCATTTTTGCAACCGGTGCAAAGGTCTCATGGTAGTTCACACCTTGGACCTGAGAGAAACCTTTTTCCACCAGCATTGCCTTATATTTGTAGTTTCTTCCATCAGAAGCAACCTTGGTCTGAAACACCCACTTCGATTGAACCAATTTCCTTCCCGAAGGAAGAGAAACTAGCTCCCAAGTAGTGTTATGGCAACTTGCCATCTTAGATCCTTCTGAGCATGGTAGTAGGATTTTGGATCTGAAATAATCATCAAATAGCAAGTTGCATACATCAAATTATCAGGACAAGAGAGCGCAATACCTGCTCTTTGGAAATTAGACCAGGTTCTCCTTGGATCATCCGAATTTCCAATGTTATTTCCTACGAAGGAGAGTGTCTGTCGGGCCCATGTGGAAAGATGATTTTGTACTTTAGGTTCTGATTCAGAATCTAATTTTTGCTTCACATTGATATCATAAATCAGAGGATCCAAATCAGGTTCATCACCCCCAATTTCATCATCCCAATATTCAGTAGAGTAGGAAGGAAAATCAACAGTTTTCTCCTTCACTAGTTCCACCTCCTGAAGAGGCTCATCGAACTTGACACTTCTATCAATGATGATATGTTTTGTTTTGATATTTAGCAGGTTGAAAATTTTTTATTCATCAGGATATCCAATAAACATACATTCTATTCTTTGCAGTTGCAAATCCCTTCTTTTATCAAGCGGAATCTGGGCCCATGCCGTGGACCCAAACACCCGCAGGTTCAACACATCCGGCTTGTGTACGAAGTATTATTTGAAAGGGGTATTCCATTTCATAGATGAGTGTGGCACCATGTTATTAATGTATGCTATAGCATGCATGGTCTCAGCCCACAAATTTTCAGAAAACTTCTTTGATTCTACCATACAGGTGGTCATCTCCTTGAGTGACCGTTTCTTCATTTCCGCTACTCCGTTTTGCTGGGGAGTGTAGGGAATTGAATGTTGGACCTGAATACCACTTTGGGAGCATATGTGTAGAAAATAATTACTGACATACTCCCTGCCATTATCAAATCTCAATATCTTTATCTTAATCCCATAGGTATTTTTGATCAAGGCCTTCAATTCATAAAATTTTTCACATACCTCAGACTTCTTTTTGAGAAAGAAGACCCATGTGTAACTTGAAAAATAATCAATAAAGGTAATAAGATACCTTGATCCATTCATGGATGTGATAGGAATTAGACCACTGATATCAAAATGTATCATCCCCAATATGCATGTAGCTTGGTTTTCCTTCCCCCGATCGAACTTGTGCTCAGGGTGTTTTCCAATCACACAGCCCTTGCAAATTCCAGTGGTTGCCTTGATGACCGGGAGGCCTTCAACCATGGATTTTTTCTGTAATTGTTGCAAATATTTGAAATTAATATGGCCAAACCTCTCATGCCACAGCCTACTAACCTCATTTCCATGAGTTAGCAGAGCAGTGGGCTTTACATCCGGCACAAAGTGGGAGAACTCATAGGATTTTGCATGATGGTTTGCAAGGCCTTTAGCAATGAGTTTCCTGGATGCAAGTTCCATTATCTCAACATCATTTGGTATGAAATAAACTCTCTTAGGGACTCCTGTATGTGTCATCTAATATACACTAAGGATATTTGATTCCAGAGACGGTACATACAAAACATTTGAAAAGTAAAGATTTTCAAGATCAGCCATACCTTTTCCTTCTGAAATGATGGTGGAGTCATATCCCATGTGGATGGGGATGGATTTTCCAGTGTCCAAGGATGAAAAGGAGTCTCTTTCAGCTATCATGTGGTTCAAAGCTCTAGAATCAATCAAGAGTGCTTTGGACTTCGAAGTGCTTGCCATTAGGGCATGACCTTTTTCATGCTATGGTTCCCGATCTTGCTGATCTCTCCTCCGAAAGCTTTCCGAAAGATTGATGTGTTTTCTCTCAAGGAGAGAGGTAGCTTCATCAAGCTTCTTCTTCATGTAGGCATATGTAGGGTGGAAGCCCTTCCTGCAGTATGAACACTTGACTTTTTCCTTCCCATTGTTCCCTTTTCCTTTGTTCTTCCTTGATCCAGAAGACTTATCATGCTACTAGTTTTCAACTCTAGGCTTAGGAGCTTCGAATTTAGTTTTTGTGTTATTCTGATGCTTTCCTTTACCCTTCAGATCTTTGGGCCCCAATACATGGAGGGATTGATCATGGGAGGATTTGATGATCCCCATCTGGATAAGCTTATCATGTTCACTTGTTAGGGACTCAATGAAGGATTTGAGTGTAGGCATCTTCCATCCAAGGGTAGTGAGCTTCCCCGCACGGAATGTAGAGACAAAAACTAAATAATCAGCTCCAAGTTTGGAGAGTATGGTGAGGATGAGCTGATCATACACCTTTTCCACTTTGCATTGCTTCAAGAGTAACACTGTGTGCTTGAACTTTGTGAAAAAAATCATTGATGGTCTCAAAATTGGAGGGATGGAGAGACATTAATTAATTTTCGAGCTGGCAAACTCTCAAATCATCTTGCTTTTTGTATAGGGATTCCAATTTGTCCCAAATTTATTTTGGATTTTTCAATCCTTCAAGATGGAAAAGGAGATCCTGGGAAATTGAGAGGCACAAGAACCCAAATGCTTGATCCTTCGTATTCAAGAATCTTGATTTCTCTATTACTGAACCAGGCTCATCTTTAGTGTCCATGGTGACTCTATAGAGCCCTTTGGAGCACAACTAAATCTCCATATGACCTTTCCATGAGTGGAAATTGTATGGAGTCAAAAGATCTACTGAGGAGGCCATCTAGATCTAATGGAGCGAATGCTTCACCTGTAGAAAACCTAAAAATCACAACAAAAAGGGAAATGGAAGGTCAGATAGCCTACAGATTTTAGGCTTTCATCACACCCAGCATATTTAGTCAAGCAAGCTTGATCAACAAGTTCTTTACTTGGGGTATTAAGTGGTAAGCCTTGGCTTCTGGTGCAGTGCTGGATTTTTGAGCTATTGCTCAATTTTCATGCAAAAATTTGTCAAAAATCTTGTTTTTGAGAGATAGAGCTTTGTCCTGCCATGAGCTATGATACCATATTAATCTTGCACAATGATATAGGGACTAAACATCAGTCTCATCAAAGATTAATCAACAAATAACTCATGAAATGGTGTAATCAGTCTACAAAATGAGTAGCCGCTTTGTATAATCAGATGAAAGAATGATGATACAATACAATGACCATGCTGCAAGCATGAATGAGAAGCAATTCGAATTTCTAAGGAGGTTATTCGAATTGAATGAGTGAGTCTAGCTTAATTGAATGTAATCCATAGTCAACACTCCAGTTAACTACTAATCAAAACCCTAATTGACTTAACTGAGCCCTAACTGAAGTCGGAGTGTAATAAATGACTGAGTCTCAACTAAAAGAGATCAGACACATGTCACAACACACCAACCATCAAGAGGTAGCGCTTCAATGACTCCAATGAACCCCGATGAGGTTAACTGAAGTTGAACTGAACATCAGAAGTGGTTGGAGGGGCCCCTGTTGACTCTAGTTCATTAAATAATCATTAAATAATCAATTTAATGAGAGAAGGCACCTTCACTGCCCTGTTTAACTAATTGTAACAATCAATTAGCAATAAATTGCATTACTGACACTCAGATCACCCCCAGAGTGCTCCAGTTAGCCTCCTTCACTGAAGGTAGGCGTGGGTGTGACTGAATGATGTCATTTAATGCTCCAATGATGTCAATTAATGTCAATAATACTTAGGATAGTGGTTTAACTAGGCCAATTTGACCAAAATGAGTGTGTATGGTGGTAAATGTCTCCAATAGTGTTACGCTTGGTTTTATGTCCATTGATACACCATATTTTGTGCTCAATTTAATGTCCAATTTTACGTTAGTTAGGAGTCCACATTTGCATCTTGCGTCTAGTTTTGGACCTAGTATTGCATCTAGTTTTGAGTCATTAACTATGTCTAGTGTTGAGTTTCTTTTTGCATCCAATTTTTCATTTAGTATGACATCCATTTTTGTGTCCACATTTGCATCTGACATAACGTCCACTTTTTCATCCACTTCTATGTTTGGTTTGACGTCCAATTTTACATCTTGTATTACATTTAGTGTTGCGTCTAATATTGCATACATCTTGCACTACTACATTTTCTACCTTTAGAAATACATTGCAATTTCATTAGGGCATGGAGGAATCGAACCAACAACTCCTGCTTGTAAGGCGAACACTCTTCCATTGAGCTTGCACCCTTTAAGAATCAGGAAGAGGACAAATATTAACACATAGATTTCATCATTTGTAATTCTAATAAAAGAAAATAAGATCCAAAGACAGACATGCTTAAAATCCAATTTATTTTTTCAATCACACTAATAAGCACAAAAATCTACCATGATCAGGAAACAAAATATCCCAAACAATTACGTAATCTATTAAACTGGTCCAAAAAATGGTCTTAGACAAAAGGATAATGTATTGATGCATACCTATTAACCTAAACTTGAGAAGGACAAAGAATAAGGGGCACATTTAAGAAATAGTTGTAGAATCCAATTGAGGATTGTGTGTTGCTACATAAATGTTTCTATTCATTGATAATGTGATTTTGTTCAGCAATGTGATGGTAAGAGAAGCACTCATGAATGGTTACTAAAAAAAGATGCCTACTATGTGCATCATATATGATCTAATGAATATTTTAACAATGAACACCAACAAAGAATATTTATATTATGTGCATTATTTATTATCTAAAAATTAGTAAGCTATCAAGAGGGAAAAACATCATACTGGTTTCCACAATTGATAATGCCACAAGGAGGTAGATGAATTTGAGGGGTTTCCCATCTTACTAACGATTGTTCCATCAAGGGATTTTGAAGGGGAATTCCATCACTTCATTAAGTTATTAATTATTGTCAAGTTATTATGTATTAGAAATTGTTACGGAGAGAAACTTCCTATGGCTTGGGGTGTACCACAACAGATAGAGAAATCACAGAAATCAATCCCTTCCCAATATGCAAGAGAAATAAAACATCTAACACTAAAGGATATCGACTCATACCTTATTTCAGACAGTTGAAGTAGATCCCCGTTGATATTTTTCCAATCCCACTTGTGTTAGCATTTTGCTCTCAACAACAACAAACAAGACAAGCATGCTATATAATATGGTGTTAGATCTACTCTAGCATATATAATCAATAATGTATAAGCAATAAAACCCATCCATGGATACAATATTCATTTAAATGCACATAATTGGATAGGAAAATATATTTCTATTAATAAAATCAGAGATTACACAAGTGACAACCTCTGTCGACGTCTGTGATCCACAGAAACTAAGTTCTCCACCTGGGCCTCCACCACCTCAATCCTCCATCTCTCAATAGCAATCTCACAAGAAAAGGCAATCTTGGGAAGAACACAAAGTGCTCCAAGGTAAAAAGGGACGCATACTCAAGTACAAGCAAGCTATGGAAACAATGGACTTCTCTTGCTCTTCAATTCCCTCCCTTCAATGTATCCAAGGGGTTCCTTATATAGTGCTTAAATGGGGTAATGGAAGGTCAAATCAGAGTGATATCAAGGCATATGGAAGGCCAAGAGACAAGTGATTTGGATCCACATCAAGGAAAAATCCAAAAGTATTTGGATTTATGCACACATCCCAATGTACATGGTTTTAAGGGTAATATCCATGTATATACGCGAGAAAGGGATTAAAAGTCACGTACATCAAATAATATGTGTTTTTAGGGATGATCTTGGAAACATCAAAGGTACAATATTATTCCATGGGTTCCAAAGAGTCTGCAGAGGGACAAGGAAGGCCATAAAAGTGTGATCAACCATGTGTGGTGAAATCAATTGTAACAGATGCCCCCTAATGTGTGAGGTCAGAGGGGTAACATTATGGCCAAAATACATTATAAATCCATCCCAGAAGAGGAGTGATGAAGAACCAGGTGGAAGAACCATCCATCCATTAGTATAATACAATAATCAATCTCTACATATGACATCAAATACATATAGCAGTCCTGAATACATAAGGGTACAATGGCCATAAATAGGCATGATACAAAATATGACATGTGTGATCATCACCATGTACAATATATAATAGATCAGAATCTCCATGATGAATATATACAAAGGATCAAGATCTCCATGAAAGATGAAGATATACAATGGATCAAGATCTCCATAATGGTTGAAGATATCTGACATATACTGGAATCAAGTCACAAGAGCTGAAATCTCATGAACATTGGCACGATCAAGGAGGTATCATATGTGGAATGCCACCAATCTGGAAATTTTTCTACACACACTGCTACGAGTACATGTCCTACTATGTGAATAGAGGTGTTGAGGTTGAACATAGTAGTCCATCATCTAATTACCAGTCATTGGTGTATACTATTAACAAATGTGAGATCACCCACCTATAATGAAAATCGAAACCAAGGTACTAGAGTGCAATCTAACAAGTGCGAATAGATGTGTTGAGGTCGAATATTTGAAAGAATCCATCGATCAGGGGACATTGATGTATTCCCAAAACTGTCGATGGCGAGAGAAACTACCACTGATGGGTATAAGTCTCAAGGCACTCAAATGACTCTTAAATCCTATCCCATAATAAATGACTAGAAGTCCATGGGATGAAATCCGATGGAAGGAGGGCATTAAGGAATCCCCCATCAACCAACACGAGGTACTCATCAATGATGTACAATGTGGAAGGACAATATGTGCACGAACCAATAATAGTACCAAGAATGACCGACATGCAAAGTCAATACAAATGAGGAATGGTCGACTCAGGCTTCAAATTCCTTTGAACAAGAGCATAAAGGCGAATGGTGACTAAATGTAGGAAGCATAGACTTGATATACAAAACCAGGACATCTCTGCAACACAAGAGGCATCAACAGGGGCTCCATAGGAACTAGAAGCTTAACTAGTTAGTGGAGATAAAATCAGAGATATGAGTACAGATCCAAAAGTCAAACTATTAACCCAACCAACGGATGTGATATACAGTGCTCTGTTCAAAGGTGACACGATTCAACTGCTGCCAAAGATAACATCTTTTCCTATCTAACTTTTTGGTTTTTTAATTTTCTTTTGGACTTTTTCAGATATTTTGAAAATCTTGAAAAAGAATAAAAGTTCTTTATAGTTACAAATATAGGAGGAGACGAGTGTCAAGGGGCAAAAAAACTAGTTCCAAGCAGTGAAACATACTTATGCTTAATGCAAGGTAACATGTGCAGGATAACGACACTCGGGGGAAAGTATCCTCCTAGTAAAAAATGGGGTATCAAGCTGAAACAAATATGTAAAAAGGATTGGCTTGGCTAGAAATGAGACAAGCTCAGGCTATATGGCTGATAATCAAAGTCAGGGAATCCGACGTAAGGCTCAATAAGGCAAGCAAAACTCATGATAATGCAATTACAACTTGACATATACAAGAGAGTCTCGGAAGAATGGCCAGCATAAAGTTCAGGAGGAGTATGAATCTATTGTTGAAGGACATGGTGAGACTAAAAAGGACTCCTGGACCTAATAGAGGACTCACAACATGGGTACCAAATGCAAAAGGGATCTAACTAGGAAACCCATGTATAGGAAAGCTCTATCATTCACATAGTACCACTTCTAACAACAACATGAAGGTTCCATGATACCATGGAATTTGTTTGTACATAAGGTTAAAATGAAATGGTCATAAGGTCGTTCAAAATGTAGATGGATATGAAATCCTATCATATATGACAGTTCAGACGTAATGCCTGTGATAGGAACAAATGGGTCGAAACCTCGGAGAGAGTGTACAAAAAATGGACCTTGCATGACAACCATATTAGTCCAAAACAACCCAAAATAGTCAATAAAGAATCCAAACTATAGGATATAGAGAGGAATGATCATGATGTTTGAATATAATAAACCCACTCATAAAATAATTAATCATTATTTGATTAATTTCCTACCCAATAGCCTAGATAGTTGGCATCCACTTGCACCATAGAGTCAACACTTGCCATCTATATCCAAGCAATGATTTATTTTTTATTCTGGGTTGATATTGACCACTTTATGGCCATCCAGAATTGGTAACTGCTCTTTACAGCAGATTCTGCTTTATTTTGCTTTATCGACTTTATCCTGCTTTTCTGTGGATAAGGTAAAGCTAGTCAACCTGGAAACTGGCAGCTTTTGTTGCCAACCCATCCTCCATTATTTTCTCTCCATATTCTAGGATGAGCAAGTATTTCCTTCACTCATCATCACTCACACATGCAATTGCTAATTCATGAGGTGCTTGGTAGATTGGGAAAGTGCTTTAGCCAACTATGGGGTTTATCATAATTAGTAAGCATGCTTTATGAGCTAGCTTGAGTTGTCTTCTAGCAACTCCTTTTTCCTTTATAAGGATGTATTACCTATGTAATAATATCAATTATCATTTATTGATCATTCATTAATGCGTGTTCACTAATTCTTCTTCTTCTCTCCTTATGCTAATTCTCTACAATTATGTGCGAGGTTAATTGTGTGCCTAGATCCTTAGTATGTTTATGAAATTCCTTATGCCATCAAGGATTTAGAATTTCCACATGGTATTAGAGATAAGGTTCTCAAAGTTATACATGGTATCAGAGCTGAGGATATCAAAGCTCTACATGATATCAGATCTTTGAGAGTTAATTAATTAATCCTCCTTTCAAATTTACAGGTTTATTTTGCAGGTTCAACTTCGAATGGATTCAAGAGTATCAATTCCTATTCTTTCTCCATTCACAAGCTATTCAGAGTGGAAATTGAAGATGGTTTCATATCTAAACAGACAAGGTCTCTATGAGATATCTATTGGAGCTGGTGAAGAGTCTTATGAAGAGCCAAGTGACTGGTTGAATGACTGTGATAGAGCAATTGAATCTATTTGTCTAGATATCTCTCCAAACATGCACTACCTTATTGATTATGTTGAATACCCAAAGGATCTCTGTACAACATTTGATAGAGTTTTAGGAAAGAATAATTATGATCCTTCTAGCTATGTGGAGAGTGCCTCTAGCTCCTCAATGATTTCTCTCTCTCAAGATGTCTTAGCCTCTACAGTCTATGAGGAAGTTGATCATGAAGAAGAATTTTCTCATACAGTTCCTGTTTCTACTACTCTCTTTGATTCAAATGCTTCCTCTTCCAATCAAGAAGCAAATATTGAAGGGCCATATTTCTATGTGTCTCTTGAAGTAGAAGATATTGATTCATCTTCTTATGATGTTGTTTATGAAAAAGAAGTGACTAATGGAGCTGATATTGCTATTGATGACTCACTCACACATTTAGTGTTCTCTATGTCTTCTATCATGGATTCTGAGATCCATATGCCAGACCTCTCACACTTTGTGCATGCCTCTCTCCTTGATGGTGCGCAACCTAGTGACTTCCAAGATGTTTGCTTAGCCAAATCAAAATATTTTAGTGTCTTATCACTTACCATACTTGATCCCATGCGCTTCTGCAACTCCTCCTTTGTTCTTGGCACTCATTCTCAGAGCCTCTTTGAAGATTTTGAACATCACTATCTTTCCTCCTCTCATACTTCTACCATAGAGGATTCTTTACCAGTATATTCCCATGAGACTACTATTTTGCTTATTTATTATCTCTTAGATTATTTGGAAGATAGATCAACCCATGGAGCCCATGCATTAACACTCTTTGATCCTACGCCTTCTCTATGTTCCTACATGATCACTTGCACACATCCTCTCGATGTAAATGAAGATGGAGACATTATACATTCACTTGGATAGTTATTTCACCTATATGGAGCTCATTTCATCTCTACTGGTTCGAAGTTCAATTCATCTCATCATCTTGGAGCTGATTACAAGTCTCAAGATCCTTCAGTATTTCCTTCGCATCATTGGATCTTAGTTGTTCTACATGGTCCTACTTTCCATCTTGCAGTTGTCCTTGATCCAAGTGAGAAGATTTATCTTCTTCCCAAGAAGAAGATTCCTCTAGACATCAGCATTTAGTTTGGAGCAGTAGTAACACCAATAGTTCATCATTTTTTGGTTTGCTTTTCATGTCCTTTCTTGAGGGAGTATTTTCCCCTTGAGGTTTTGCCTCTTTCCTCATTTCTTTGGACAAGATAAATTGTAAAAGGGTGACCATAGCCTTGTTTACAGGCCCTATATGCATATATATTTCTGATTATTTTAGAGATATCATCATAAATTCAGGCTTAAAGGGGGGTGTTGGAATATAATAAACCCACTCATAAAATAATTAATCATTATTTGATTAATTTTCTACCCACTAGCTTAGATAGTTGGCATCCACTTGCACCTTAAAGTCAACACTTGACATCTATATCCAAGGAATGATTTATTTCTAATTCTGGGTTTATCTTGACCACTTTATGGCCATCCATAATTGGTAACTGCTCTTTACAATAGATTCTGCTCTATTCTGCTTTATCTGCTTTATCCTGCTTTTCTGTGGATAAGGTAAAGCTAGTAAACTAGGAAATTGGAAGGTTTTTTTGCCAACCCATCCTCCATTATTTTCTCTCCATATTCTAGGATTAGCAAGTCTTTCCTTTAATCATTATCACTCACACATGCAATTTCTAATTCGTGAGGTGCTTGGTAGATTGGGAAAGTGCTTTAGCCAACTATGGGGTTTATCATAATTAGTAAGCATGCTTTATGAGCTAGCTTGAGTTGTCTTCTAGCAACTCCTTTTTCCTTTATAAGGATGTATTACCTATGTAATAATATCAATTATCATTTATTGATCATTCATTAATGTGTGTTCATTAATTCTTCTTCTTCTCTCCTTATGCTAATTGTCTACAATTTTGTGTGAGGTTAATTGTGTGCCTAGATCCTTAGCTTGTTTATGAAATTCCTTATGCCATCAAGGATTTATAATTTCTACACATGACAACTGCACACAAAGGAAAAACTGTGGTGAATGATGGGACATAAAAAGGAAAGTAAGGTGTAGACCCAACATTCATGTATCCACTACCAGCCCCATGAGGGCAACCACTGTTGTAAAGACCGAGAGAAGGGAGTCAACATCCTCCACAAATGGAGTACAGCTCGGAATGTGACCACTCCCAAATCTATGAGCATGGTAAGGGGCTGTGATGCCCCCAAGTCTGACACTAAGGTCCATACTAGGACCAAGGATGGGTGATAGGATACCAGGCATGCCGAAGATAAAAGGACAAAACTCAAGAGAGCATAAATATACTCAAGTAACTGTCATCCCAAAGTCCAACTCTTGCATCAAGAGCACACTCCTAAGAAAATCTATAACAAAAATAAAAACAAACCAAGGGGAGGATATGTGAGCTCCCAAATGTAGCAGGTATGTCTCTCCTAGGAGAGGCTTGAAACCCCCATACACTACAAGCGAAGGTACGTAACCAATTATAGTGGTCCTCAGCTTCAACGATTAAAGCGACTGTGCTTTTTGACCTCTACTTGGCCAGGACACTTACAGAATAACCTCTACAAGTACCCTCTGTGATACCTAGGTAAGGAAACTAAGGTCACCTCAATATAACCAATGCTCATGCAGATAGTCGTAGGCAGGATCGACCATATGGGCAGGGTAGCAAAGCCCGAAACTCTCGAAAGAGCCCCCAGATACGAATATGATCCTGGAAATATCTTTGGTGCTCACAGAAAGTGATCAAGGGTCATCCCAATCAAAATCGCATTCACTACCTTATGCTTAAATCGCACGTAAGAGGAGCGTCCTACGAAACACTAATTATACCAAGGATTTCTCTATCTCACCTAGACATACACCTAATTGTTTTCATTTAGTAGTCTTGGATAATTGACTCACAATGAACTATTCTGTAACATCCCCAACCCTCCGATCGACAAAGAGGATGCTACCAAACCATTATCTATCTGGGCAACTAGCCCCATGAACATACACACATAAAAAAAACTAAAATGCTTTGAAGTAAAACATGCATACATTGTTACCATACAGGGGAAGCAAAACCATACATTCAATCATTTAGCATGCTCATCATTTTCATTAAACAACAAAATACAATTTGCAGAGATGAGATAGTCAAGAATACTTATCTTATGAATAATTCATCCCGCAACCAGTTACGTCGCTACAATGTTCCACCCAACCATAGGCTAGTGTGCTCCTTAGTCTCTCAGCAACACTGCCACCCCTAAGCTGGGCATGATTCCCCAAGGAATAAGGAACTAAGCAGTCTCACACATAGCCAAAGATACACAAATAATCCAAGACAACACAGTTGGGTTTATCAGGCCATCAGGGAGCTGGTAAAAGTTGAATGCTAAGCTGGTGGGCTCACTGAAGAGCTAAGGACACCTACACTAGAAATAGCCTGACTTCTAGGACACCCACATAGACCCAACACAAGGAATCAGTCCCTTCTCTGCTACACAGTCCCTCAAGCCCTGACTTCCCTTCCAGTGCTATTCAAGGGTTGTGGAGAAGAAAGCCAGCCCTCTAGCTCTGTCTATGTAACTCCCAAACACACCAAGTTTATCAAGCATACCAATCCTTCATTCCCACTCCAACATCAGTCCAAAGACCAACCACTACATACACACAGCAAAACAAGTGATTCACAGCTCTGGGGAAGAAGATCAAACACCACAGAACAACCGAGGTGACAATTTGGGTAATACGCAACTCTGACTGGGAAATTCGACTCCTGAGTAATTCTTGGCCCTATCGTGGCCAAAACGACTCAATAAGAACCCACAAAAACCCAAAAACGTAAAATGAACCCACAGCAAACCAAAATTGTAAATTAACCCACAACAAACCAAAATTGTGGGAAACCAATGGTAATCGATTTCTCATCTGCGTGAGGAATGAAAAACCACCCACATGGAGGTGAATTCACACGGTTAGACCCACACAAAGAGAAATACACATAGCAAAATTGTGCATGTGAGGCCGCTCTCCCAGCCCTCTACGTGAGTAAAAAAATGCCAAAACCTGTGCATGAGGAGAAGAAACAACTGTCTCCACATGAGGATGGACAAGAATGCAAGAATTCCCACATGAGGGTGAAAGAATCTACTGGTGGAGTCTACATGTGAGCAAGGACTAATAGTCCTGCCACACACCACTGCTCAGAAATAACTGCCCAACTAACAACAGAGGTTTTTAATTTAGTATTTGATTGATTGAGACAAGGGAAGGTGAGTAAGTCAAAAGTGTGGGTGACAACTAAATGGGTTTAAGAGTTGACACTTGGATTTTCCCCATTGGCCCAAAGTTTAATAATTCCCCCTCCTTATCCTTAGTAAAATCATGCCCTCTTCATTATGGTTGCATTGACATAGCTGGTTGGGGTTCATTTTAATTAAAATGCATAATTACATGGTTCCAGAATTAATATGTGCCAGATAGCATGATATACCATTGGTAACGATTTCAATCGTCGAAACATAAAACAACCAAATCGATGGTGGGGATTTTGCCTTTAGCTCCACACCATGATCAATTACAATATATACATCATATACATTTTAACACAAACTGGGTCAAAACCAAGGTGTTACATATTCCAAGACTCTAAATCTTAATCTTGTTTGTGAATCCTATAAAGGAAAAATGTGTAGTTCATTTTAAATTATCCATTGATTTTAAAAGGTTGTAATTACTCAAAGGGAAAATGATCGTGCAACCAATGACATTATGAATCAGCAGTGAAATAAATATGCACACCATAACAAACAATGCTAAGTACAATCTTTGTCAAATGAAAAATAGGGTATGCCACTCACGGGGACTTCACTTAGTGAACCTCTCACATAGCATGTGCAATCGTGGGATATTAAAGAATACCCTTAATTTTGAGAGATATTGACCCTAAATATTTTTGTTGAAACCCCCTACCAATACTTAAAACCTCCTCCCCACCCCTTTTTATAACTCAATCCTTATAAACCACCCTACCCACCCCCACCTTGAACCCCTCATCCCCCCAATACCTACAATATATTGGTTCAATTTTTTATAATTTTAAAACCCACAATATGAACTAACATGATAGGATATTGGTCAACAAGTGAATCCCCATGATGCCACTACATGAGATGCATAAAAAAACATTCCTTTCTGAATGCGAATGAAATCCTTCCTATATGAAATCCTAAACACAACTCTCATCCAAGAAATCCAATGCAAGTACCTCCTCAAATCCATATCTAAGATGCAACTAAGAGTCATTTAAAATTATCAGTCTCTGCAGCAAGTATAAAACACAAGCCCATCAAGACACCGATACAAAGAGAGTAATGCACTAATGGAAAAACAAAACAGATAAATGAATAAAACTAATTTCAAAGAAAAATCAATGAAAAAGTGGTCTCTAGTCACAAAAGAAGCATCCAACAGACAACATCAGAACCCAGGAAGACCCAACCACACTCACAACCCACCCAACAACTTCCCACAACATCAAACTCAACCAAAATGGAGGATGTACGCTACTCTTTAAAGAACAATTGCGTATGTACGTGACTTTTGGCCAAAAAGCTGCATGTATACACAGATTTTGGCCAAAACCATGCATGTATATGAGACTTTTGGCCAAAAACCTGCGTATAGAGAGAAGACAGTGCTAAAAGTAGGCCAAGGGTCAAACCAATAAAGGGGAGTGTCAATGGATGAACATACTATAAAATGTGACACAGAAACAAGGAGAGACAGAGAGCAAGTCAATAATATCAAGCACATTGTGCCCCCAAACCCCAAATAAAAACAAGGAACGTTCCCAGTAGAGTTGCCAATTCTGTTACAGAGAGAAACTTCCTATGGCTTGGGGTGTACCACAACAGACAGAGAAACCCTAGAAATCCATCCCTTCCCAATATGTAAGAGAAAGAAAACATCTAACACTAAAGGATCTCGACTCATACCTTATTCTGGACGGTTGAAGTGGATCCCTGTTGAGCTTTTTCCAATCCCACTTGTGTTAGAAATTTGTTCTCGACAACAACAAACAAGACAAGAATGCTATATAATATGGTGTTAGATCTAACCTAGCATATATAATCAATAATGTATAAGCAATTAAACACATCCATGGATACAATATTCATTTAAATGCACATCATTGGACAGGAAAAGATATTTCTATTAATAAAATATGAGATTACACAAGTAACAACCTTTGTCGGCACATTTGCAAACCAAAGAAACCGAGTCCTCCACCACCTCAATCCTCCATCTCTCGATATCAAGCTCACAAGAAAAGGCAAGCTTGGGAAGAACACAAAGTGCTCCAAGGGATAAAGGAATGCAGAATCACGAATAAGCAAGCTACGACAACAATGGACTATAGTTCTCTTGCTCTTCAATTCCCTCCCTTCAATGTATCCAAAGGGTTCCTTATATAGTGCGTCAATGGGGTAATGGAATTTCAAATCTGAGCGATCTCGAGGCATATGGAAGGCCAAGAGACAAGTGATTCAGATCCACATCAAGGAAAACTCTAAAATTATTTGGATTTATGCACACATCCCAATGTATGCAGTCTTAAGGGTAATATCCGCGTATATACGTGAGAAAGGGATTAAAAGTCGTGTACATCAAATAATAGTTGTTTTTTAGGGATGATCTTGGAAACATCAAAGGTACAATATTGGTCCATGGGGTCCAGAGAGTCTATATAGGGACAAGGAAGGCCATAAAATTTTGATCAACCATGTGTGGTAAAATCAGCTGTAACAGAAACCACATGAAACAAGAAGAGTGCACTTAGGATTCCATATTATCAACATTTACCACTATTAAATATGCCTGTAAAAGTTCTACTCACAGTGTTATATTGTATTTAATTTTCACTAGACTGTGACCCCATTTTACTCACGACTCTATCTTTATCATTAGTTACTTTGCATATATAGCATTTTAATAATGTTGTAAATTTTTGGAAGGATGCACTATCCTACTCATGAAACTCAAACTCATTGCTACCCTTCCATTCAACATCTCCTATAAGTTATGGTCGTGCACACTTCAACCTTTGTTTCATTTCATTTATAAACTACAAGCATGACACATATCATCCATACTATGCTTTACACTGCACCTTTCTTCTCTTGGTACAAAAATGAAAAAAAAAAACGCAATTCATTCATTCTATTACTGTTGTTTTCTTTTCTAACCCCCCACTTCCACTTTAATTGTTGTTGGAAGCTATAACTAGCAGTATTAAATTCATGAAGCATATGTTGGAATTATCCTTTATCCTTATGTTTCTATCATTTGACTTGAATGTTTAACATTACCACTAATAATTCTAGGATGTTTGAGTGGTTCCAACCTCATTGAACTTAATATGAAGAAAGTAGAAATACATGTCCCATTCAGAATTCAGCAGATCGGGCAAATTTCATTATTTCGGTATTTAAAGATTGGTATGATTGGAGAATTTCAAAACAGGATTCTATCATGTATGGCAGTATGGGGTTGTAATTTAATCAAGAGAACCAAGCCCTCTATATACCCCATCGTTGATGGTTTTGAATTTTGAGCTCATCTATCATGACCTTAGTAAAAAAGTACCCTTCACTCAAGACAAAACAATTGATTAACATGTTAATCTTTCTTCCTTATTTTAAGGCTTAGATTATCCAATTTTATCAAAATTGGAGGTGTTGATTTGAGCCCAGATTATCAAAATTTAGCACTATTAACTATTCCTGTAAAATTTCTACTCACGGTGTTATGTTGTATTTAGTTTTCACTAACATGTGACCCCATTTTCCTCATGACTCTATCTTTATCATTAGTTACTTTGAACATATAGAATTTTAATAATGGTGTAAATTTTTGGAAGGATGCATTAGCCTAATCATGAAACTCAAATTCATTGCTACCCTTCAATGTAAAACAATAGAGAGATGGGAGATGTGAGAACATTGAGATTCTATGAGGATTCTTGGTACCAATTAACTCCATTGGAGACGGAGGAAGGGATGTGTTGTGCCAAAAATTCTATTGAAGGAAGTTGGGTTTTGGTGGTAGGTTACCCTAATAGAGAACATGTAAGGTCCAAAATGGTTGTCCAAATGGGGTCTACTCAGTTTCAAGAGAATCCATATGGTTATTGTTGGACCTATTCATTCTTATGAGAAAATTTAGCCTTGATATTTTAATATAGAGCCAAAGAGGAGACAATTTTTTTTTTGTCAAATAAGCCTACAAGCTCTCTTTAGAATTGAACTATTGAGGACATGGTATTATATATGAGGCAGCGAACATCTGGCCAGAAGTGGCATCCTTTCTCTAGCGATTGGCAATAAATCCTATCTTAACCTAGGAAAACCTATAAAAGTAAGCCTACTTTGGTATCCCTCGTTGTGTTCAATGCATAAATCCTCTCATAAATTCAAACCATATCTCCATACACTATAAGGTTTCTAAATATTGTTGGGATAATGGGACAAGAAACCTTAGAAGATTGGACCTAGACCAAGGCTAGAATTGCAGAGACCATGTACAATTCAAGCTCTATCCTTTTTGAAAATAGTCCTTAAGCATGCATCATCCTTTTGGTCGGGTTTCACAGCGGGGGATCTCTTTGGAAAGAGAATTTCCAAGATTTTCTATAGAAAAAGGTGAGATACACATGTGGGAAAAAATTAAAAATAATATTAAGGATACCATTGAGAGGAAGACTAGGATACTAAGGATAAATAATCTCAAATTGAGAAAGAAGAACAAAAGAGCACTAGGTGATTAATATGGTGGTTTTACTATTCAAAAGAAAATGCCTCCACGAGGGTAATATCCTCTCGAGGAAATATGAACCCATTAGTGTTTGAGGCATAATCCAATATGGGGATCCTCTTTTCCTCTTTGCAAGTTCGAGAGGAAAAGATACTAACAAGTTTGCATAGCTTCAAATAATAGAGAAAAGCCCCCACTTTTCCAACATTTTGGATTTGAGAAATCTGGTTGTGGAGGGTGACTCCAAATTTATGGTGGAAGCCCTAGGAAAGCTCTTAAACAGCCTCCCTCCTTCAAGCATAAGTAAAAACTAGATCTTTATCACAATATTATAAAATATCAAATGCATGTTAAATCAATTTTAGGAGGTGGATATTCTACATATCAGGCACTTTGCCAACAAACTTGAAGATAAAATGACTAATGAGGTTGTGAATCCTCAAAGAGAGAAACCAGAGTTGAATTTGAAAGATTTGGCTCTACATTAGCTATCGCAAGATTATAATCAATCATGATATTAAATATATCAAGAACACTAATCAAAATTGGTCTTTAGGAGGTGAGGGTGGAACTGTTAATGGTTTGGGTGTGACCCATGTGGAATGTAGGATACATCATGGTCATTGATTTGGTTGTCATAGTCATCCTAAAGGATGAATTCTCCCTTTGCACACTCCTTAGAATGTCATTCTTTCAATGCATGAACTAGCCCCTCAACAACCATTGGAAGGGTTGACTTGATCAGAAGGGTTTCAAGGATTTTAGTTATAATAAGTGTGTTATGCATCTCCATGAAAGCTATATTAGTTTTCCATGCTTCTATTATATGGATGATTACTCAAATAGATATGATCTTATGTTTTTCTTATATTTCTTCAAGGAAAATAGTAAGACTATGAACTATGATAAAATGTTTTATGTCATATCAAGATATAATTTATTTTGTTGCTAATGGGGGGGGAATAAAAGCATAAACACTAATACTTTAGCTAGAAAAAATGGAATTTATTCATACTAAGACTAGGTGTTTTTTTCCTCCATATTCATAACTTTATAGCCAGTTGCTCATAGAAGTGACTTTTATTTATCGAAGATTTAAAATAAATAGATAAAATATTATCACTAGAAATGTGGGTTTTCTCTAAACATTATAACAACCCCACTCCTGGAAGACATACAGTATGTCTTGAAAATGTATTTGAAAGCAATGCCAATCAAGCACAAAGGGCGATACATAATCTTTGTTGAGCATATGAAAGATTGTCTCAACCAAACTTTGAACCCATGAACTATACTCCCAAATATTCATATCATGTGTTCACCATGTTAACCCTCAGTTTGCATGAGGATTAATTTGACGATTGAAGACAATGATGTTCCAAAGAATTTCAGTTGCAAGGCATCTACAAACAATTTTTTTAAACATCTAATCATCATTGTATTTGTTTGTCCTTGGTCATTGTTAGCACTAAAATCACCTTGTTAAATTTTTGACCTCTCTCCAAGTCTCACAAGAAGTTTTCAAGTTCTAGTAGCAAAATAAACAAGTTACTAAATAAGCTCACTGTGGAAAATTTTCAATTTCATGTAGTAGTATATTTAAATGATATTTTTTTATATTTATTTGGGCAAAATGTAGGGTATTGCACTCAATCAAGTCTTAATTCGAAATCCACACTCCAATTCATCACCGATTTCCATCAACAAGTATGCCACCAAGCATTAAGGTAGTGTCAAGAGTGTTGAAGGGAAGCATTCCCACAGAACCCACGAGTTATATATTGCACTAAGTTGGGAATGTGGATTATGCAATTTGTGCTACTTGTTAGTAGTTGAAGTTGATTTTGTACATGTTTGGATGCAAATTAGAAAAGTATAGATAATAACTTGGTTTATTTGAGTACCTTCCTCGAAATAGAAAATGACGTATCAGACACCTGGCCCAAAAAGAGCCCAGGGAGTTCTATATATCTACATATAATACCATTTCACACCACCTCTCTGTATCTTCTGATAACATCATCAGAAGTAGATCATGAACTCATTTTTTCCTTATTTTATGAATTTAAAAGTAGAAATCTTTACAAGTGTACCCAATATGTTCTAAGAAATGTTGCATGCAACAAGTTTAATGACGTGTCCATTTAAATATAAATATATGATTGATCAAATAAGATGTTGAAAAACCATGAAACAAGTAGAGTGCAATTCAATAAAAAACAATAAAAACTAAAGAAATCATGAACTTACCTCTGTAATTTTGAGCTAAAGGTTTGGAATCGTTTACTTCCACACCAAATTTCTCGATAAAGTAGTTGACAAGGAGTCTCTTTCATAAGGTCCAAGAGAAACTTTATTTTTACTTCTTGTGGCCAATCCCGTCGTGGAATGACTTTACACAAACCTTTTACTTTTAGTGATGGAATAATCTTCCCATAGAACATATCATTGGGACGTGGAACATGTGGGATGGGAGTGTTTGCAGTTGCAGTACCACTAGTAGTAGATGTAAACTGAGCATACTATGCATGTTGCTGCCAAGTTTTGAATACACTATACATGCTTATTGTCCACACATTGGATTGAGCATTCTTTCCCACTTATAGGAGTTGCATAATAGTAGCAAACTACCTTGTGTACTTGTGCTTGCATGTAGCATTCCATTCACAGCTTGCAAAAGATGTATAATTCTTTCATCAAGTCACAAATCTTCCCAACCCTTGAAAATATAAGTATACCTTTGACCATGTAAACCCAATAGAACTAGCGTCTTTGGTTTTGTATTTGTTGCAAGAATAGTTACATGTTCACTAAAAGAAGATATTGTAACTAGGCCCAGAAGATCGTTGCTAGGAATTCCTTCAGATTCATACATTGATATTTTTTTCTCAAGACTAGGCATTGGGGCATCAGAAGAATCTAGTTGTGCAAGTCATGGAGCAATCTTGCTCAGGTAGTCCGATGATTTCTTCTAATGGTTCTCCAAAGATGCAACAATTATATCAAAAGGATGCCACATATCTGCAAGGAAAGCAACACTTGAAGGAGGGGTCTTGAAATTTTTTAAAGCATCTTTCAAATGCTCACCATATTCCTTCTAGAACCAAGCCTCATGGGTAGTTTCCGGCATCCGAGATGTGGAAGCTAGATGTTGTTCCAAAGCTACAACAATTGGTGCCATCATTGTAGAATACTTGGCAGCATTTATTTTTACCTTCTCACTATGGGTAAGTGTAATGTTCTCTGCCACCCACGAAACCTCTTCTTTCAGTGTAGCTATGCATCTCATAACATCTAGAGGTAAACAAAGCATGCATCAACTACATGTTAAGGATTCTTTTAAATTGTAAGACAGATAATCTAGGAATATCTACCTAAGAAACATAATCATGTGTACCAAAAAAAACCCATTAAATTCATTCCATTGTCCAAAAATGAATAAAAAATAACAATTCATTATCATTTCTCAACACATGAAACATTTTACCAACCATTAAATGCATTCCACTGTCCAAAAATGAATAAACAATAACAATGCATTATCATTTCTCAACACATGAAACATTTTACCAATTGTTTTGGGATGATGGGAAAGAATTTCAAAGACTAAAATTGCTTGAGAAAGAGATTAGCACCAGACGAAAAATTTATATAGTTCCTACAGGCAAGTTTCAAATTTGCATGCCACAAAAATGATAAGAATATATCATATCAATATTAGTGTTATTACCTATGTCTCTGATCCATGAAAGCTTATGCTTGCTTTTTCTCTCAATGATAAAATGCTTGTATTTCCTTTGTCAAATCATTTTAATGAACAATCAGAAATACAAGTAAAACACTAAAGATATTTAAAATATTTGACATAAATTTAAGATTTTGATGCAAAGAAAGACAATGTTGTAGTGACTTTTGACTTTCCAAGGCAGATAAAAAAGTTTTAGATTTCCTGAAACAAGGGAGTCCTACAAATCTACTATTGGGAACATTTTATTAGTTTACTCTACAACATGAAGGAAATAACATTTTACAAACTAACTAGTACATGAACTCAGAAGTAACTCGAATGACCAAAACAAATAGGAAAACATAGTAAAATACTTTATCATTTTTACTATTGTATGTGTTATTCCTTAGATTATTTGAAGTGTTCCCTTTAGGATGTATTATAATTAGATCCATTGAGGGTGATCCCATAAAACTACCCTCTTCAAATCCATTTGGATTAACCACGATGGACTCAACACCTTGGTTACCAGCCAAAAAATGCTGTAAAATCCTCTGAACACCGTCTATATCATAGAGAGTCTCAACAACGTAAGATTATCTCGGTATTAGGATATCATCTAAAGTGGCATGTGAAATTTGTAACCCAATTCTCTACTCAAGAATTCTCTTGCATGAATCAGAAGCATGTTGGCTAGTAGTAAAAGAAAGAGGGGCTTCGCTGTCACTGGTTACCTACAATATCTCTTATGATCTTGCCATGTTCATTCCTATTACATACTCTCAATGCTCTCAATTAAGACCCTAACCAATGCAAATACCATACGTTTGTACTCAAACGACTTCTCAGGAAGTAAGTGTATAAGCAATTTAATACGCAAAGAAACTTCCAAGGATTTTAATATTGGCTTCCAGATTTAAAAAGATTGTGTAATATTCAATGACATTTAGTACAAATGTATCTTCCAGAGTTAATATATAGCTCAAACTTTCACAAGTGTTTCTCTATAGAATATGAGAGTCTTTCAAAATTCACACATCAATTTAGGTTTTAGGTTTTTTTTTTTTAATTACCTAATGAATTGTTATTGAAATAGTGATTTTTATTTTTTAAATTGCAATTTTAATTATAGAATTAAATTCATCTTCTTCTAGACATCCCTAAACATGCAATACCAACAATCTAAAACTACAATTCCAAAGGATTTAAAAATCAACTAAAAGTAGGTGCAAATTTCAACATATAGATTTATACATCCCTGAAAATGCAATACCAACAATCTAAAACTACAATTCCAAAGGATTTAAAAATCAACTAATAGCTAACTTCTAATACATATCTTACAATTTTCTTCCTACTGCGAGTGTACAGTTCTCCTTACCCATTGAACTCTTCGATTTGAAGCACAAGGTGCACAACCACATCAAATTTCAAACATATAGGTCAGTCATAGTTCTAGGCCACAAGGTCCAATTAAATTTGTTTATCACCATCACTCTGAGAAGAGAAATCAATATGTATTGAGCATTCTCCATGTGATTCTATTTGATGGGAATTTATACACAAACATATAAATTTTAGGAGCTAACCCTAACGTTTTCATTAATAGTTGGATGTCTGGAAATTTCTTGACAATGATTATTGGAGGTGGATTACAGATAGCATAGTTTTAATGATAAGAAAGAAAATTTCAAATATTTGTCATAGCCGTTGCACAAATTCATCCATGAAGAACACCGGTAGCCACAATTGCACTTTCCCAACTACTCTAATTTTTATATTCTGGAATCTAATTTCACTTTTGTAGCTGATCTAATATTGATATCTAATGTGTGGTTGTTTGGCTATGTCTATCAGTAAAAAATAATATGCATAAAGTAGTATTATGGGACTTCAAACACTAAGATGCAACTAGTATTATGGGACTTCAAAAAATAATATGCATTAAGTAGTATTATGGTACATTAGTGCTAGGCATTCAATTAGCATTTGGATTAGATCCAAATGCTAGGTTACTGAGTGCTTATTGAACTACCTAATGCTCCAATATTTTTAGCCTTCCCATACCTGTTCAATGAGATTATTTAAACAAAATTTCAAACCATTTGTCTCCATTTTATGAACTATAAGCACATTAAAAACTGAAGTAATAAAGAAACTAAGATATCATGAAAGTACAAAGAGCTATTAAGACTAACAAAAAAAACTACATCTAAAATCTGCACTTTCTAAAAGATTTATAACACTAAAAAATCATTAGTAGTAGTGAATACTTACTTTATAAAATAGCCATGCTCTGCTACAATACCCAACATTTTTCATGAAGAGAACCATTGGCTCAGAGTCTCCCTTCCCCTCCCACTAACAATAAAAACAATGCTTAGAGGACCATTGCACAAGCTATTCAAAACAGAAATAATGTCAGGCATAGGTGCTTTGTTAATAGAATTATGGGGAATCATTGTACCATCATATCCAATAACGTCTCCCTCCACTTAGTCCTCATAGTCCTCTGAATTTTAGGTCAAGTACTACTACCACGAATACAAACCCAAATCCAATGCCATAACACATCCTATGAATATGATTCATACATGATCTCTCCATATCATGTGTGAAACTGTGCCCATCATACCACATCATGGGTATAACATACCTATAATGCTTTTCACGTCTCAATTGAGATTCAACCTCAACCATGGAAATGGTAATTGTGTTCATAGCCTTAACTATGACATCAATGTTACAAGGATTTATCATAATAGAAACACTTAGATATGGGGAGCACCTAATAAAATTGGACACCACCAATATACTCTTTTCCAGAGAATTAGGACTCAATCCTAATGTTTGATTTATTTTGTTGCTTCCCAGCCAGGAAACAAGGTATTCATATGGTGTGAGAATCATTTTTTCCATAACTACAGTGACCAGAACACATTCTGCAATGGTGTAGAATGCAATTCTTTCCTAAAATTGAACACATATGTCTATCAATACAAAATGCTGATATCATGAGAACCCAAAGGTCTCGTTGATTCATTTGGATAAATAATGTGTCTCGACGTTCATAGCTTCCATGTCTTTACCCCTGCTTCTTGCAGGATTACTAATATTCACCAAAACAACCTTGCCTCTCCACTTTGAATGAATCTTAAGTAGCGGCTCCATGGATAAAATTTTCAAGATGATAATTCTAAAAATATCCATGTCATCAACACCTAGAAGTAGCTTATTTCCCTTGAACTAATCCCTAAAATCTCTAGCCATCCACTCTATATCAACAAGATTTAACACAGATTCTAGTTGACCCATGTGTATTCCCACTAACATAATCTTGATACCCATAGTATGACCATATTAATCCAACCCAATATATCCTCTATTAGACTCATATTCGAGACCCAACATACTGTTGCATCAAGAAAGGAAATGCTTTGTATAATCAAATGTATGGAAACCTATCAAATATGAGTTTAGAACACCTCTGAGAATCTTGTCCCTGGCTAACAAGGTTTGGTAAATTTTAGATGATGGAAGGGACTGTGTAGAAAGAAACTAAGCTTCATATTGGGAAATTGATTCCTATGGAAAGTGGGAAGCATCATTAAATGGTAATCATGGACCCAAACATAGTGATCTTTTGGGATTATCACCAACATGACCTTGTCTACAAAATTTTTGTTTACATATACATAATCCTACCACAATGATCGATCATAGTGAATCCCATGCTATGTGGAAAGAGGAAACATGTAATAGATTCTTATTGAAAAACCCATTTAGATTTAGATTTTCTCACATAGATCAACTTAGATCATATAGTGGAAGAACTTCCATCTCTTCAGAACTACCTGGAATACCCCACAGACTTTATCAACTCTACCTTTCATCACCTATCTAGGATTGAGGAGGCAATGATTAAAAAAAAAGAATGAGATTAGCTCGATGGCTTGGATGGAAACTGAAATCCACCGGATTGTCCAAGCCCTAGAGTCAGCTAGAAAGGTCTCTACCTTGGAGAGAGGACACCTAGTTTTAAACTATGGAAAGAATCCCATCCCCAGATCAAGATAAGTGAGAGAAAATAATTGATATTTTGGTACTAGATGACCCCTAAATGGTAATGAGGAAGATTCAAGGAAACGTGAGTGCCTTGAAACCAAGGGACATTGAAATTATCGAATTTTACTGTTAAGACAACTTGAGAAGAAGATGACTACAATCCACCCATCACGTTTTTGTCAGTTTCTTTAGGTAATGATTAGAATCTAGTTTTAAAGCATTTGAATTCAAAAGAAATTTAAAATGCAGAGTATTTCATGGTTACAAGGATTATCGTTTATGTACTGCTTGATAATGGGTGTGACCAGTATGAACCAATGTTTCTGAGTAATGTAAATCCCTATTTATGTAAAAGAAATATAATAGATCATGAAACACACTGTTGGAACATATATCATATTTATGACATTTTATGATGTTATACCAGTTTATTTAGCCAAATGAAATCAAGTGCCAATAATCAAATCCCAGAAATGGGGCTAGAGGGTTTCACTTACAACATTCTAGTTTTTGTAGGGTGTTCCTGCTTCCTATAGACACTTTAGAGTGTTTCAATATCACATCAGTAAATGAGACTTGTTGAATCTCACTTGTGAGGGCTTGTCCAGAGTCCATCGTTGTCCATGCATGAGGGTAGGGTTAAGGGTGAAGGTGTACATTGGTCACATTCAGACCATGATAACATCCATGAGAGGGTAGACATTAAGGGAGACAGTGTGCATTGGTCACAATTACTCCAGTAGTAGAGCTTGATTTGGGTGCACATCCAAGGGCACTTAGAATCCTAAGAAAGTTCCTAATGGGTCATTTGCATCCAACTTTGTTAGCAGAAACATGAAACATAAATAAAAATGAGGATGGAATAAGAAATGGGGCTAGAGAATTTTTGGGAATCATAAGGGTGAATGAAATAAAAAATGAGTATGGAACACGAATCAGTTTTTTTGGTCATGGGAAATCAGAACAAGTGGAGTGAGCAAAATCATAACCGAAAATACTATGACGATAAAAAATCCATTAGCGGATAATATGGGTGCATGCTTGAACCCACAATCAAAATTAGTTTTCAAGCGAGAACAACATATATTTTTGCAAAAATGCATACAACAACACAACACCTTAAAATAGTAAACTCCTAAACACACGCAGAAGAAGAAGAAGAAAACTTTCCATTGAATTTGTTCACCCTTTTCCCGCTACACCTTGAGGCCTCTAGATTTGGTGACAACCCTTTTTCCTGCAATGCAAGAATCCTTAAATGGTATCATATACTAGCATTCAATTTCATTGAAAAATAAAAATATATTTCATGGTTATTATTATCTTAGGTATTCGTTCGGTTTCCTTACATATGTTCTTCTCCCAATTCTCATCCCAAAGAATAGAGATATATTTCCTTATCATCACCATTTACTATGAATCAAGAGGTTTTGAAGTGATTCTTTTCTGAATGAGGTTGATTGAATCAAATCTTACCCTAAATATGCATGTATTTTTCTTTTAGTTGCAGAACGCGAGAAGTGAGGAGGAAACCTTGAATATGCATGGATTTTCCCTTTAGTTGAAGAATGCGAGAAGTGAGGAGTAAAACCTGGACAAGGGTCTTTTGAAATGTAGTTTTGGTTTTTCATACAATTGTTATTTGTATTTGTTCATTATGCCATATTAAAAATTGTAATTTTATGCACCCACCTTCATCATAACATCTTCTAGTCTTGATGTAAATTTATTGAATCAAGATTTGTTTGCATATGCAATATTTATTTTCATATGGATTCTTCAAAAGTTCATGGTTTATTTGTGCACATCATAGTAACCATCGATGCAACATTCATCACAATTTCCTTTTATGGTGATGTAGTTCTTATAAGTTTTACATGATCCTTTTGTGCAACTTCTTATTATATCCATCTTTGATTCTTTACTCTTACAATGCATTATAATTCTACACCATAATATTGATCTCTCTTCATGTACCACTTTGGTTTCTCCAATGGTTTCATTCATCTTTTTGTCTACTTTAGAATCCACTTTTATGTATTGTCTTCGTCAACACAATTTGGTTCAATGATTACATGTTTTTTTTCATTGTCAAAGTTGTTATGTTTAGTCATTGTTGAACTTCTAGATCTAAAACAAGATAAGAGTGTAAGGTAAAAAATAAACACATGGCCTCTCCTTTCACTAGGATTTGGTTAGGAAATTTATAAATCTCATAGTTACTTTTAACCTCGTCGACCGAGAATGATTTTTTTGGTTAATATTTTGAAATTGACCCAACAATTGGTACTAAAGTGGATGTAAAATGCACCTAGTCTTGCACCTAGACAAACTGTCACAAGAATAATTTAAATGGAAATGATTTGGGATGCTAAAATGGATGCAATTTGAATACAGTTTAGCATCATCCCGATATGATGCATCTAGTTTTTCACCTAGACAACTTATCACAAGGGAAATTTAAATGTAAGTGATTTGGGATGTTAAAGTTGACACAATTTTCATCCACTTTAGTGCCATCCCGATATAATGCACCTAGTTCTACACCTAGACAACCTAGTGTAAGAAGAATATAAATGTAATTTTCTTGGGATTCTAAAGTGGACACAATTTATGTCCACTTTATCATCATCCTGATAGGATGTGCCTCCTTTTGCACCTACAAAACGTAGCATAAGGATAATTTAATTGTATTAATTTGATTTGGGATGCTACTCTAAGTGTTAAGTGTACCTTGTTTGGAACCTAAATGGTAATCATATCCAATATGCTTTAAATGATGACAATGATGATGACCTAGATGACAATTATGACGATGATAAACTAGATGACAATGATAGCAATCATGTTGTCGATGGAAATGATGACGATGATGATGATTGTCATCATCATCATCATTGTCAACATCATCATCCACATTACCACAATCATCATCATCATTTCAATCATGATTGTGACTATTACTATATTCATCATCAACATCATCATTGTTATGGTCATCGTCAATAAAATCATGGCCTGTGAGCCTTATAAGAAAATGTTGGGGTCTAAGTGAATGATTTTTGTACCAAAAAATGGCCTAGTACTGAATACACATTCATGCTATTCCAAACCTCAAAATGATGCCCACATCCTAGGCGTAGGATAAATTTTTAATCTAAAATGGTCTAAGTAGTAGTATGGAACCTCGAGCATAACCATGAGTCCTCAAAGAATTTTTTAAGGATTATGTCATTGTAATCATCATCATCACCATATAATCATCATCATATCCATCATCATCATTGTTCTATCATCTTCATTGCCATCTTTATTATCCATGTTATTCTACCATGTTTACTATATTATGATATTGTAGAGGATTGGTTTATTATATTATGATTTAATTATTGAATTTTTCAAATTCTTGAAAAACTTTTATGTATTTTTTAAAAGAAGTATTGTTTGGAGTTTTTCACATAATCGAAGAGAAAATAAGGAGAGACAAAGGGATATGTACTATGGGAAACCGTTATATATTGGAATAAATATATCATGGTTTTGTAATTTCTCATCGACCTTGGAAGGCGTATCCATATTACCCTCATCTCCAAACTACTGCCCCTATATTCTATCCTCATCAAAACCTTCATAGCGCTCCCTCCCCTCATCCCTACCACTTCTAAATCCCCCTCTATCCTCGCTGCAACCATAATCCCTAAATCCACCCCCCAAACCCCCACCACCATACTCAGACTCCTCCCTAGTTCGATCCCAATGGCCGTTGGGAAGAACCAATATTTCCTTGGTGGTCAACCCTTTTTTCTTCATAAAACTCTTGATCCTCCCCTGGGCCAACAACTCTTCTTTACTTCACAGAAGTATTCAAAACTATTTGGTAGTTGGTTCTAACAAAACAACAATGTGGGTGGAACACCATTTTTTCCTTGGGCAATCGCTTAACCACTCCACTTGATCTTTCCTATCCTAGGAGCAAGAAGAATAGGGGTGTCTTAGTATACATTCTTGAATGCACTCATCAATGTCGCAACATTTCTTTGAAGCTCGCGCCAAAAGAAGTTTACCTTTTAACATTGGCATCTAAAGATGCGGGGTGATGAGGGAATCATCCATCGATGAAATTCAAGGACCATGAATAGTGAAACCCTCCTGTCGAAGACCACCAACGACTGACCAAATGTGCTGATAGAAGTGGTAAGTGGGTGAAACTTGTTGATTATAGGACTCAACGTTTTGCCCTTTTTTTTCTTATTTTGTTTGGATAATAGAACCTACAAAAGAATATGCCTATATTTGTTATAATTAATTTCATTTTTAGTTGTCTATCCTATAGATGGTTATTTCCAACCATTTTGAGTTTTAAATATGGCCTAAATACATTGAAGGTTCTTGAAGAAATGTTTTTTGAAAGGGGCATTAATTCTATCTATTGGTTTTGAGTTTTAAATATGGCCTAACCTTATAGATGAGAGATCACAAGGACATTAAATAATTGATAAATCTCTTGAAGGTTCTTAAAGGAATCTTATTTGAAAGGGGGAATTATTGGTATCTATTGAGATAGGAGGAAGCGAAGGAGTTTATTTCATTTCCCATTCTCTAAGGCCCTTCCCCTTGGAGTGTCAAAGTTCAAAATTTTCATCATACAAAGTTTCCAAACACTCCTTACATAGGGACATATGAGATATTTCTCCCTTAGATGGTGGATCTTAGTGGGATTAATATTCTAAGTATGGAAATGTTTCTCAATGAAACATTAAGGAAGGCTTCTAACAAAATGATAATAATAAGCACTTTAAAAAACTAAGACAAACATACAACATAGGTATGACCAGGTTGGGTGTGATGACAACCTGTGCATATGTTGCAAGAGGAAATATAGATGTAAAAGGCTCTAAGACATTAATATTTCATGCTCCCGAGGTAAAAGGAAAAGCAATGGAAGATCTAATAATTAGAGGGTTTTTACAAGGCATTCTAAAAATTACAACCACATAAGTTGCTTATTACATGGTTGTAGGTGTCATGGCATGTAATGAAAATCTTGATGGTAAAGAAATAATGTTTGATTTATGTGAGGAAGCAAACATGAAATGCAGTTCACAATGAGTTTATCTACATAATCCCTTAAGTTTTAAATCAAAGTTTGATAGAGAGATTGTGGAAATCGTCAATAATTTGTTGTATTGACTATCCAAGAGTTTGTTGGAGTTGCATCCATTGTGATAACATTTCATTCTTGCACGATGATGGGTACAAATTCTTGTAGACATATTTTAAAGCATCCCAAGTGTAAATCATAGGTTGGTTGTAGGTTGCAAGTTTTAGGTTGTATATTTTTCACCACATGAGAGATTTATCTTCCATGTGGACTTGGAAATAATCTTACCTATGTTCCCATTGCCTTTTCATGTGCACATTGTAGGGAATTGATCAACTATGAATATTGATTCTCCACACCGACAAATTTCAATCAAAACTCATGCATGTATTTTTAGGTAGGTGGATCCTTATCATTGAGTAAGCTAGTCAACAATTATTGGGTAGCATTATATAGTAACAAAATACATGTATTCATGTCATTTACAATAATTGAAACTATCAAACTCAAATATTGTCACCTACAACATTCTTGTATCCTGAATCCAGAGTGCCATAGATTGATTAACCCCTATCAAACATTTAATCGAGAATATATCAACTAGTTCTAAACATCGATTCAAACCCTAAAATTACTCAAAAATAATTCATTGATTGAACCTCTATAATAAGTGTTAGAATTTGTGATTAAACACGATTTTGGAGGTAAGTCAATGACACGACGAACGTGTATTTGGGTTGGTCCATTGACTAACTAGACAATCGACTAGACGAGTGAGGGGAAGTTGACTAACTAAATGGCGCATAAAGGCCCTAAATTTATAGGGTTATCTTACTATTTGGAACCAATTTGGATGATCAAATTTAACTGAATAAACCATGCTTTAAGGGGATTGGTTAGGCACTCAAGTATAAATAGTCAGCTTATGTTGAGAAATATGATAAAATGTGTGATGCGATGTAATTTTGCACTCGGGATGAGGCAATGTTTCTTCTTTCATTTTAGTTTACATCAAACCTAGTGGTTTAAGGCCCTTTGTTAAGAGGTTCTTTGTTTTTTTCTTGAAGTACCAAGACGTTTTGGACTAGGGTTAGGATAATTTGAGAATTTTGAGTCAATTTCAAGAGAAAAGAAGGGTTACATTCATAATTTAAAAGGAATTTTAGAAGGGAATAATGTTCATGAGGACGTCTTGAAATGGAGGAAGCCTTGGAGGAAAAGAAAGTGCATAAGAGGAAAGATCGATAGATTTAGAATACAATGTTATGATAAATGTGGAATTTGTGGAAAATTTTGTTAAAAAAGAAACCCTAAAATCATGGATATAGGAAGTATGGAAGTTGATCCTTGGCTATTGTCCAGTATTTCATTTGCTGGTTCATCGTTCAATATTTGTTATGATAAGAAGCAACAAGGAGGTCGAAATTATCCTTGGGAAACACTAGATATGGATCCCTTCTAGTCATTGTATTGTTAGATGGAAATTGGGCTTTGATGCTATAAAATAGCCATCTAATATGCACCAAATATGAGTGATGCTCCCACTATTCCTATCAAATCGTGGCACATAAATATTATTGAAGGCACAGTAATTTTGTAGGGTGTTTTATTGCATTGGAAGATAATAGTTGACTCAAGGAAGAGTGTGGGTTTTTAAATTATTAGTTGAAATAGACCTAAGAGAAGGTTTTCCAACATAAGTAGATAATTGAATGGGGTATTATTTTTATATTCAAAATATGGATTTCTGGAGGATTCATTTCATATGTGCTTCATGTCATCAAATAAGGAAATTGTGGGAAGATTGTAAAAAACCCATGGGGGGTTTCATAATGAAGAGGAGAATTTGGGTCAAGAAAAAAAAAATTGTTATTATTTGGATGCAATAATCTTTTAATTACTATTTTTAGAACTCATAATCTAAATTAATGTGTTTCTTTTTGTCTCTATACTCATTACCTAGTGAAATGTCCTTAAAATGTTTGTAAGTTAATATGACTTGGTGGCCAAAAATAACAATAATTAGTTGGATAATAGTTTTTTTTTTGTAACTAAGGGAATCAACAACTGGAGTTGGGATGGTACTCGCATGACACGGGGTCCAGGGATCCATTCCTACTACCACTATACCCCTAGGTGCCCCACACCCACCGCAAGACATGGGACATAGGTAAATCTGGGTGGGATTTGAACTCATGACCTCCAATTTACAACAAGTGACTTCATAACAACTGAACTACCAATGAGCCACACCCGTTTGGGCTAATTAGTTGGATAATAGTTATTGTGGTTAGTTACATCTATTGTTTTATAATGGTTAGAAGCGATATGAAGTTGTTGGTTGAGAATTTAAAAAAGTTATATATGTATATTGTAGAAGTTGCCATATGCATGTACACACAAATATAACTTGTGAATTTGAAGGAATTGACTAAAACAAATGTAAACTACACTATAGCAAAAAACCTTTGTTTAGTTTATGTATAAGCTCACCTTTAAAACAAATATGATTCACTTATATATTTGTGTGTGTGTGGGTGTGTGTGTGTTGGCATGGGTTTTGGAACAAGTCAGTTGCGTGGAACCATGAGTGTCGCACAAGGTCAAAGGACACCGCGTAAGTGAAAGGTGGCACACAAGACAAAAGATAGACTATTTTGTGTCACTTTTTGTACTTTTGGATAATATTTTGTGGATATTGGTCATTAGTTGGTGGAATCAGTTAGAAGTTAGTTAGAAAATAATCCAAGTGGACCATGAATGTAAAGGCACAAGCCTATAAATAGAAGAAGAATTGTAAATGTGAAAGGCATCAAAATACACATGCGACCCTAGATCTGAAGGAGAATTGAGAGCTTGAGACTCAATTGTTATATGTTTTGAATCTATGGTTGATTGTGCAGAGATAATATGATAAGACTGAGGTTGATCTAAACTGCTATTATCTTTCATCTTTTATGTCTTTCTGTTTCTACAAATCCAATGGTGAATGTTAAGTGAATCTGCGACATGGATCTATGATGCAATGTTTATTGCTTATGAATAATGTTATATTTTTAGATCTATTTGTACAACAACATGGTTATTTATGTTATGAATGAATGATGCGATGAATATCCTTGTTGATGATAAAGTAACTGGTCAAATTTGGTAGATAATTTAATGAATTGTCAATTCCCATAGTCCTCTTCCATTCAACGGAAACTTGGCTATGTCTTCCCTCCCTCGAACATCTCAAGTGAGACTTCATCCACTTCGTGGATGTTTTCAAACAGGGTAAAACCTATCTAGTCCAGTGCTCAGGGAGATCGTAGTGAGATGATTGTCAACAGAGTGGTGACCCATGTCAACAGGTTTTTGTTGGTTGGGTTTGTGCCAACAAATGGTTCTGTTGTGGGACCTTGTTGCGACTTAGAGGAGGATATGTGGCATTCGACGCGACCGAAAATTCAAGATTGGTTTATTCAGAAGCTACAAGATTTTGTAGAATAAGAGAATCATAAACCTGGACTAACGACGAACAAGTGGTTGGTGAGATATATACACAACAGTCCTCACAAATACTTTTTCTATGAGTGTACTATAATTCTATACTAGTGGATAGCACTGTTCACTTACAAGAAGACAAATTTCCAAGGAGGAGAGCCAATGGGCCTGGACCCCTGAGTTGATCCAGGAGCTACAAGAAACTGACAACAAGGCATCACGAGCTGTTGAGGTCTGGATGGATAGTATCCTAGAAGGATACATCACTGAATTCATGGTCGACACTACCAAGTCCTACAGGGAAGTGAAAAGGGAAATTTTCAACAGACCGAGAGGTAGGTTCCTGTTGTCTCTACAAGTGTCAATTAATATGCTCGTCTGTGAAAAGGGCATACTAAAGATGCACCTCGAGTAGTAGAAATCCAGTGTGCAAAGGTTTTGGATACCGCAATAGTAGGGGGCACACGAATGGAAATATAAGGGGTAGATGGGTGCAATTTTTGACGAGACTATGAGGGAAGCCAAGGAAGAAAGTGGTCTTACGAGGAGAGGAGCAAGGTTTCGACAAGAGAAGAGGAATAGGACAGGGGAAAGTATTGCTACAATCAAAACAAAATACTGCAAAGGAAGATCACACGGGATGAAGAGACCCTATAGCGATGAAGAGGACAACCAGACCCAATCTACGCCCTGGATAGAGGTAAGGTCAAACCCCAAGAGCAACGTTCCCATACCTCCACGCACTACTCCGCAGTCCAAAAGAAATATGAGTTATGCATCAAATTGTCCAACATGCCAACAAAATTCTAACAATAGATCAACATCTGTAGGAAGAAGGCCCAGGATGGCAGGAGATGACACAAAGTTACCTTCATTCCATGGAAATGGGAATGATGATCCTGAGCAATATTGGTTTCTATGTTAAGTAGTGTGGACTATCAGACAGACCACAGATGATGATGTGAAGAAAGGTAATTTGGAAACCACACTCCGGGTTCATGCTCTTTACTAGTACATGAAATTTATACAAGTTCCTTAGGAAACTCTTGTGAAGACGCTATACGAAATATGGATAGGACTAATTGAGGAATTCAAAAAACCAAAGTTGGAAGTGTATTATATTACAGAGTTAAAGGAAACTAAGCAATTTACTAACAAAACCATCTGGGACTTTGACCAAAGGTTCAAGACACTGACTACAAAGGTCAGTTTCAAAATGAGTGATGTTCAGCAAAAAGAATGGTTAATCGTAGCACTAGTAACTCATATTCGGCAACCACTAATGCAGCAGAAGATCGCCGCATAGAGCAAGGAATTGGAGATTTCCATGAATTTAGAAGCTTCACCCATTGGAGAGAACGCAACTGACATGAACCAAATTCAAGTGCAACTAGCAAACTTGATGCTTCAGTTGCAAGACATTAAGAAGGGGAAAGAAAATTGTGAAGATATTTCGTGCACTCATTGTCGCACTGAGGGATACACTAAAGATACTTGCCCTGATTTCCGACATTATCTGCAATTAGGATCACTAAAACCATTGAGTTACAAAAGTGTACCATGGTGTCATATATGTCAATTATGTGGGCATTGACATGAAGAATGTAGCTACATGCATAAGATAGTTATGAAGCCAACGATCTTATACTATACTTTTTGTCACTTGATTTGGCATGAAGATAAAGACTGTCATGCGTATGACCTAATTCAGGAAAGGAAGTATGATTCATACTATGTGAAGGGTGAAGATCCTCATGCAATACAGCAATCACAACCATAGCCACAGGTCGTGCAACCAGCACCTCAATCATAGTACACACCATTTCCAGAGATGCAGCTTATTCTGTCGCAACCACAACCACAGTTTATGCCACAGACACAATTTGCATCGCGGCCACGGTATAATGAGATGCCGATGTCTCCCCCATAGTCGCAGTATGTTCAGGAAGCACACTATGTTTAACAACACCTGAATCCACTGCTGCAGCAACTGAATCAGCCTTAGTACCAGTAGCAAGGAGGATTCTGAGGAAGTGGAGGAGGCTTTGGAAGAGGAGGAGGACGAGGTCGGAGATCAATCCAGTGTTATAATTGTGGGGTATTCAAACATTACGAGAGAGATTGTCCACACTTGTAGTGTTCATGTACATATTGCAACGCAATTAATCATATGATTGAGAACTTCCCACAACTAATCACAATATGGTAGGCAGGGAACGTTCCTTAGTTGCAGAATCAGAACCAGTTCCAGAATCAAAATCAGATACATAACCAGAATCAATTACAGGGCCAGGGTCAACATCAAGTTCCACTATAGAATCAGACTGTGAATCAACCCATGAACCCATCGGTGAACCAGAATCCACCATTGAACCAGAATCCGTCGATGAACCAGAATAAAGGGTCAACAATTGCGACAATCTCAGCAGAACCCAGAATGAAGGATGTAGATGTTGCTATTGTCACCTGTGGGAGTGCAAAGATTGGAGAGGATGGCCCCTGCCGATAGGTTTGATTGGCTGGGAAGAAGAAGCCATTGTTTGATATCACCACCGAAAAAGAGACATTCTTTGAAGCTTGGGATGCGATCGGAAGAAGTCTTGATAAGTCAACTATTTACGAAATGCCTGTGACTTTTGATTCTTCATTAGAGGCAGGACCATCACAGTAGCATGGTACCTTGAAAAAAATTATTTGAGAGTTTCTTGTCACTAGCAAGAGATCCCAATGCTCTGTCCAAGATTGAGAATTTTTTTCATCACCCAGGTAAGGAGCGGAAAGACTCCTCGGTGAACTCTTTACACAAGAAAAAGATGGGAAAAGAGATGTGCATGAACATTCAGATTGGGGACTATGAAGTAGATTCTGTAATTCTGGATTTTGTCTCATATGTAAATATCCTAACAAAGAAAACCTAGAAGAATATGGGAAGGTCATTGTTGGGCTAGTCCCTTGTGCAGTTGCATTTGGCTAATCAGGCTAAAGTGAAACCAATCGGACGTGTGTCGAAACTGGTTGTGGATGTTGAGGGAATAAAAACCTATACCGATTTAAACGTGATTGAATTTGTTGATGGTTGAGGTTCCTATCCTACATTACTGGGGATCAGATGGTCCAATGATAGTATGGCAGTGATTAACTTGAAGAAGCGGATGATGACATTTTAGAATCAAGACATCAGAGTAGTTGCTCCTATAGTAATGAAGGGTGTAGGTATATTGAACCCATCAAAGATGAGGTATATCCACCCAACTGTTGATGGAGAACTTGGATGTCCCAGTGCTAGCTTTATGTCTTATGATTCTGATGATGCATTAGAGAACTAGAAAAATCACATGCACGAGGTATCATTCAGAAACTGCAGTTTAGTCACATAGTCATTGTGCCACGTCGTGATTGCTATTATTGAATTACTAATATATAAGGGACTACCCGAGCTTCCTACATTCCTCAAGGAGTATGAAGAGAAGGTATTAGAACCACAGCAATTGTTGGCACTAAAGGATACTCCAGCATGATGGTGGGCAGCCCATAAAAAGACAATTACCAGATGGGCACAGTGTTGATGCTTGATGATGGTTTTCTTTGGCAACACATAGGTATATTGCACTAGGAAGTATGATGGGTGGAATGACCCTAGAGGCCATGTGAGGGAATTCTAGACACTGTGGACATCGTGATCAAAGGATGAATGGATCCATTCCTTTGTTCACACATTGGATGATATGCCAAGATCATGGTATGTATCTATGGAGTTGAGTAGAGAAATAACTACTTGGGAGGAGCTGGAAGTTTGCTTTGATCATGCATTTAGTTTCGTGGATGCCAATCCCAATGTCCACAATCCACTTCAGATCATCTGGGATGTGGTATTAAAATTCGTGTCCATTGCATATCCAGTGGATCCACATGAAATCAATGATGGAATGTTACAATGTGTTTAGGAAACCTGAGGATGATGATGAGATATGGAATATCAATATTCTAGAGAAATAAGGGAGTAGGGATGTCGCAGCACCAGATATATCGACTCGACCGCTGAATATTAGAAAATTTAACATTGGGATAGAGGAGAACCCAAAATTTGCAAATGTTGGGGATTAGTGGGACGAAGAGACTATGGCGAAAATCATAGATCTCTTGCATGAATTTCAAGATCTGTTTCCAATTAAATTCTTGGAAATGAAGGGGATAATGGGTAATTTAGGAGAAATAAAGATTCCATTGAAGCTGGATGTGAAACCAATAAGACAGAGACCATGTTGCTTGAATCCACGACAAAAAGAAAGAGTCAAGACTGAGCTTGATTAGATGTTGGATGTTGGAATCATTGAGCCAGTAGAAGAATATGAATGGATCAGTTATATGGTGGTCCAAGAAAAGAAACCTGGTGAATTTTGAATATGTGTCGACCTATGAAAACTAAATGATGCATGTATGCATGATCCATTTCTAACACCATTCATAGATGAAGCACTTGAAGGAGTAGGCGGTCAAGAGATGTACTCTTTTATAGATGGATTTTTTGGTTATCACCAGATAACAATTGCAAAGGAAGATTGGCATAAAATAATATTTGTCACTAAATGGGGATGTTTCCAATACAGAGTGATTCTCTTTGGATTGAAGAATGTGTCTGCAATATTTTTCTGGGTTGTTGTTACTGCATTCAAATATTTCATTCAGAAATTCCTGTAAGTTTATATGGATGATTGGATAGTGTATGGTCTCATTAAGGATCATCTGGAAAACTTGTGATTGATGCTATAAAGATGCCTATAGCATTAGATCGCGTTGAAATCCAAGAAGTATATTTTATGTGCACCATTGGGGATGATGTTGGGTCACATTGTGTTCAAGAAATGATTTTTGGTTTACCCTACAAGGATAGTGCTAATTTTGAGCTTACCATTGCTAAAAAATGTAAAGATTCTCAAGGTGACACTGGGACACACCGGGTATTATCGAAAATTCATCCGAGGGTATGCTACGATTACTTCCCCTATGGAGAAAAATTGAAGAAAGAAGTTGCATTTGTATGGAGTCCAACATGTCAAGGAAGCTTTGACACACTAAAGGCCATGATGGCTTCAGCGCCAATACTTGTGTTCCCAAACTAGACCAAGGAGTTCCATGTCCATGTCGAGGCATCATCTGTCATGCTGGGAGTAATGCTTGTGCATCCAGGAGAAGGATATCTTGATCACCCAATCTCTTTTTCTATTTGGAAGTTGTCATTTGCAGAGAACTATACGACCATAGAGAGAGAAGGTCTGGCAATGGTATATGCACTACAAAAATTCAAGTATTACCTTTTAGGTGGTCATTTTAAGATGTTTACTGACCATTTTGATTTGAAGTACCTAGTCAATAAGCTTGTTTTGGGGGGGAAGATATGTTGTTGGCTACTTCTCTTTCATGAGTTTTATTTTGAAATAATTGTAAATCCGGGTCACTTAAATGTTGACCCCTACCATCTGTCTCAAATTGAGAATGGTGAAGAACCAACAAACATTGACGAAGGACTGTTGGATGCAAAACTACTCAGAGTCGGCATAGAGAATGAATAATATGACCAAATAATCCAGTTCTTGGGGATAGGAGTTGCGCCAAAATATTTTTCAACAAGTCAGAAGAAGCGATTGGTAGTCAAAGCCTTGGATTTCTAGTTGATTGTTGGGAAGCTATACAAACTTGGCTATGATGATATTTTGTGGTGTTGTGTCCTACCACATGAAAAAGGAGAGATTTTAGAAGAATCCCATGCAAGTGTCTCTAGTGGACACTATGGAGGATGAGCTACTATGAGAAAGGTGTTTAGCACAGGGCTCTAATGGCCCACTTTACATAATTATGCGATAGATTATGCGCAGAGCAGCAATGTGTGTCAATGCACTGGAAAATCATCGTGGCAGGATGAGATGTTGTTGATACCATAAGTAACCTTGCAGCCTTTTGATAAATGGGTTGTCGTTTTTTGGGCCCAATCAACCCACTTGGGAAGAGAACTAGCGCGTGGTACATAATCATAATGAAATATTATTTGATGAGGTGGGAAGAGGCCGCACCAGTTGTAGATTGCACCACTGTGACAACAGAAAGGATCTTGTTTGAAAATATTGTGATGTGGTTTGGATGCCCAAGGATATTGATGAGTGACCAAGGTAGTCACTTCATCAACCACACAGTAAGAGTGTTGACAAGAAAGGTTGCAGATATAGCATAAGAAAAGTACCCCATACCATCTACAAGAAAATGGAACAGTAGAAGATTTCAACAAGATATTGGAGAATGCACTTACAAAGGTGTTGTGAAGGAAAGTTTCCTATGGCTATGGTTTAAGAGGCCATCAACGTACTGGGGTTGAAAGGTGGATGCATATAGTTCTGCAAGTTTATATAATCAAGTTCAAAGATTATAAAGGTTCATACCTTATCCAAACAAAGGTTGATCCAAGCAGCCCTTCAATCCTTCTCTTGCTCCTCTTGCTCCTCTTGCTCCAAGAAACCTACAAAATGAATTATACCTTCCTCAAACCAACATGACCACATATAAACAAATGATAATCAAATAAACATGAAATAATGATCTGATTAACATCATAATATGATCATAAATAGAGATTCAATCACACATTGAACAATTATTTGGGAAGAAGGACATCACAACTTTATTAATCTTGAAAACAAGTACAAGTATACCTTCTCTTCAAGTTCAGCACCTCACAAAACCTTGATCCAGTTCTGTTGCTTCTCTTCTCCAAGGAACTCAGCCTCCAAGCTCTGCAATAGAAGGAGAATGCTTCTAGGGCAAAGGTGTGGGCAAAGAGAGTCCTGATTCCTCCAGCGTAATGATGCAAATATTCAAGTCCCCTCTCATGGACCTCCCTACCTCTATTTATATGCTTTATGAAGAGTTAGGGTCGAAGAAAAATTAGTTACAACTGAAGGATTCAGTTGCATAACTACCCAAACTACCTAAATTTCAAAAGTCGTATTTTTTTTACATTTTCAAGAGGCGTACGCAGGTTGCAGAGACAACAGTCATGTACATGAGGATTTATATGTGGGTTACAGTGGATAAAGTCACATATTTAAGGTGTACATGACTATTATATATAGCAACTCGCGTACGTATGCAGGTTTCCTTAAGGAAAGTAACGTACACATCAAAAACTCATTTTTAGGGTATTTTTGGGCATTTTTAGACTTTGGTGTCTTCTGGAAAGTTTGTGTTAATAGAAATATATTTCCAACAGTGTAGAGATGAGGTCAAATGGAGTTATATAAATCAAGATATGGGTCCTCCAAGTTATGTGTTTTTTTAGTGACTTTTCATGAAGTGTCATCATGGAAGTGTCGACATGCGATGAAAACATAGGAAAGTGGTCACAGGCAGAGATGTATCATTTTGAGCTATAACAGATGCCCCCTAATGTATGAGGTTAAATGGGAAGATGATAGCCGAAATACATTATAAGGGAAAAAACTGAGTATGGAGAGAGCAGAGAATCCAAGATCAAAAGGCTCAAACAAAGGTACCTGAAAGAGAGATAAATGTCAGACAAAATGGATCTCTAGGACATACAAGTCCATATACAAATCATCGCCATAAGGATACAGGTAGATCCAACATATGTATGACTGATGAAACTATCATGGTCACTCAATATGCAAAAGGGCACCATATCAAATCTAATAGAGTCATGGACACAGATGAACAAGGTGGATCCATGCTCAACAATTGATCATAGCCACAATAATACAAGGTGGATCTATGTCTTAGCAAAATGTCATATAAAATATGAAAAGGTCTTGCGCAACTTGGGCAATAGCAAAAGATGACGATGCTAGTTTCGACCCAAGGTATTCAATCCAAACTACCCAAAAAAGGTACGAATCCTAACCATGTGAATAAAAGAGTTGAATTCGAACATGGAGGAAACCGTTTGATTACCGGTCAATGATGAGAACCATTAACAAACGCGAGGGAAACCACCATTGAGGAAAATGGTCCCCAAGGTACCTAGTACATTCTAACAAGTGTGAATACAAGGACTTGAAGTCGAAAACTTGAAGAATCCATCAAGTATGAGACATTAAGGTATTCCCACTACCCAATAGCGAAGGAAATTTCCATTGATGACTACAATCCCCAAGGTACTGTCATAAAACTCTAAATCTCATTCCCAGAGTAAGATGTGTTGCAGCTGATAGGAAGAGATCCGTTGGAAGGAAGGAATTAATGCATCCTTCATCATCCAACATGAGGTTTGTCAAAACTAATTGGATCTGGAATTGGTACTGAATTTCACGACAAGGACCGCCGAAGACATGATGTAATGAACTGATACTAGGGAATGGCTGACACAAAAGGTTAAGGTAACTGTAGAATAACCGACAAAGGTTTAATCCTTGAACAGTGAGCATGACACAAAAGTTACTTAGGCAGCTTTTGACACAAAAAGGACCAACAAAACAAATCTACAATGTAGGAGACATTGACAGATTCCCCATGTAATTGGAAAAGAGACCAACTGGAGGAGTAAGAAACTCTGAAATCAGGATAAGGTCAAAATACTAGGACCTAACTATTGATAGACTCAAAACTAGTGCTTTGTTAAAGGAAACAAGGCTTGCTGCCATGTTGTAAAAAACATGTGAATGAACTTCCCTTCCCCTCTTTCTTGTAAAGGTTTAATGAGTCCAAGAAATCAAACTCAGGACCATCTTCATTTTTGGCAAGCTTGAAGAAAAGATAGAAGAATGCTTGATAAAGCACTGATTCATGGATTTTACAAGCCCGAACTAGTACATGCTCGATGGTGTTTTCATAGTTTAGAGAGTCTGAAAACTCTAAAGAAGATTCCAAGGGGGAACTTTTCGTCCAATTTAGTCTCCTGAGGACGGAAAAGTATAAAACATACCAAAGAAGAACTCTCTTAACTTCTGAAGAATAAAAGGCACACATTTTTCGTACTTAGTCAGGAAGGTCCGAAAAAGGTCAAATGACCACCTACCCAACGCTCCTTCAAAAGCATCATATAGCCTGAGTTTAACGAGCGTGAAGGAAGGCAAGATCACTTGGAAAGATCCATTTGATTACAAGAAATGGGTCTTACAATAGTAAACTCGATGCTTTGTTCTTTAGGGTTTATAGAGCATGACAAAGACATAAATTACACTCATAATATTTTTCATGTTTTGTTCCAGAGCACGAAAAAGAGAAAACTAAACTCATACCAGGGGTTCCTTTTCCGTAAGTTTAGTCCCTTAGGTCTAGAAAAGAGATAAACCTATGCCTGAGAATACTCTTCTCAATTCCGAAGAAAAGAGAGTGTTCCTTTCTCATATTATTCCACATGGTATGAGAAAGCGATAACCTACCACCAATGTCGATGCCCATTCACATATTCTTAACGAGCCTGAATGGACAAGTTTACTCGGTAGTCAAGTCTATTTTGAGGAGTCAGACCTGGGCCTAAAGAAACTCAATATCTTTCCCATGAAGTTTTAATGAGTCCAGAAAATTCAACTCGTGGCCTCCTTACTATTTTTAACGATCTCAAAGGAGAGCAGAAAGAATGCTCTAAATGCGAGGAGACGAATGTCATAAGCAGGCAAAACTAGTTCCAAGCGCAAGGAATAGACCTATGCATAATGCAAGGAACATGAGTAGGATAAATACACTCAGGGAACATCTCCTCAAGGTAAAAGGTGTCAAGTTGCAAAGGAAAAATGATACAAGGCTTAGCGATGATGAGAACAAGGATGAGGGCTTATACAACGAGCTAAAAGCATGGAAGCCAGCATCAGGCTCATAAGCGCGAGCAGGGAACATGCAAATGCAATTACAACTTGAATAACAAGGTGAGGCCAGTAAATAGTTGTGAATCCAACTACAAATCCTCTCTCCAAGAAACAACAACATGAGGATCATATTCAGAAGAAAAGATCTGATGCAGGTCACTTTGGAAGAAACACATGTGACTTTGCTATCTTATACAAAAGGTAAATTCAAGGCAGAATCGATCGAAGAAGGTTCTATAGAACCAAGGCTCAAGGGTTTATAATTAGTAATATCAACCTCAAAAGGAGAGCACAAATCAACAAGGGAGATAGAGTATGTAGGAACAAACTCAGTATCACAGGAGTTGAAAAATTCATAGGAAAAATCAAACTCATCAGGATCACTGACTTGCTGTTCAAAGGGAGAGTCCAAAAACTCAACAAGAGCAACATAAGAAGAAAGGTTAGGCTTACTAGACAAATCAAGGTTAGACTTAGTCACAACTGAAACAACATCTGATAGAAGATCAGACTGTATCAAAGACTCTAGGAAGACTTCAACCAAAGGAAGGAGATCATCCAAGATAGGACACATGTGTAAACTTTCAAATGGATTGATAGAGTGGAGAGCAGGCTCCACAGTCTATATAGGATTACTCACCTGGTCAACTGCTGGGACCAAGTCCTGAGAAGGTAAGCATGAAAACAGAGGCTACTTCTCAGTAGCAATTGAACACAAAGGACAGGAGGCCACATAGCTCACATGTGGCAGGGTAGTGTCTATAGAAACACTGGGAATCAATAAAGGAAAGACCTAGTCTCTTGTTGGGTCAAGAGAAGGATCAAGAAAATACAACTGATCGATAGTGACAATTTCTTCGCCATGATTAAAGTACATCACACGAAAGAATGTTGACACCACATCTTGCATAGCATTGACATAATCACGTCCAAGGAGCATATTGAAGTCCAAGGGGTCTTCTATCACCATGAAGTCAACTAAGACGGTCTTCCCACCCAAAGTAACAGGTGTTTGAGAAAGAATGCCCAAGGCTATATGTTGTAATCTCACAGATCACATAAGGTTACCAATAATACATACTAAACATACATAACTATAAAATAGAGATAAGAGACAAGAACAGATAGGATTGAACAGATTATTTTTTTATAGTGAGTCCATACAATGCAGAGAACTGAACTGAGTTCTTGTTTGGCTCAACAGCCTAATATATACAATTTACAAATAGTTACAAAATAACTACCTATCGGTTCGGTGAACCGACACAACTCTTAGTTTAGCCGACCTAATCTTCTAGTTAGTCGGCTGACCGACTTAGTCGGCTGATCAACTAAGTCGGCCCATCGACTTAGTCGGCTGATCGACTAAGTCAGCTCATCGACTTAGTCGGCTGATCAACTAAGTCGGCTCATCAACTTAGTTAACTGATCGACTAAGTCGGTCTTCGTTCAAGTCGACTTCGTCGACTTGCTCCTTCTACATCTCCCCCACGAACAAAATGTTTCTTCGTCCCAAAGAAAACATGGAGGTACAAAAATGCTACTGTGGTGGACTGTGCAGACGGATGGTTGGTCTCTTCTGGACACAGATCTTGACAATGGCTGGAGCTGTGATGGCAAGGTGATGTTGAAAATCTGTCCAACTCTGCAAAGCTTTTTGGATTTCGATCGTTAATGTTTTTAATCTTGATAAGATGGACATCTTTTCGGAAATGGGGGATTCGGCGATATTTTCCATGTTGGGGCCTAGGGACTGGTTTTTCTCTTCGGCTGCGTCGATAAGTTATTTCATCTTGGGACAGATGATATCGACCTTTTATAAGTTTGAAAGAGCCTATTGCACCCACTAGTGTGCTTCCCATTCCAGTTTCTGCAGTTTGTTGTTCTCCAACACTATCTGTTCTTCTATCGTTTGCCTGAGTGCTGCCTCCGTCGTTTTCCTGCCCTCCAAAGCCTGAATGCCTTGATGGGTCTGTCTTGTCTATTGATAGACCTGCCCATAGTGAGTAGGCCAGTCTCGTAAGACTTCTTCTGTGAGGATAGATTCCTCCATGTGGTCCTATAGCACTTTGTATGCCTCTGAGAAGGCAGTGTGCTATGCTAGGAGCAGTCGAGCAGTCTCCTCCTTTTATTCTTCCTTAGTCTCTTGCAGACGATCCTGGATGGTCGATACCATGCTCTTGAAGAATTGATATGCTCTTTCAAGTGGTTGATCTGTGTCGGATTTGATAGGGCCTGGTACCACAGACTGAGCTAGAGCTCTGCATTTGCCGATAAACTCAACTTCTTCTGCATTTTTGGCTGTGAGCTCTTTATTTTTCCATACCGTCCTTAGCTTTGCTTCTTTGGCCACGGTTTTGAGGAGTTGGCCGACCTCTATGTCGGTCAGGGAACTTGCATCCCTTAAGCTGATCCGGAGGCTGGAAGTTTTTGTATGATGTGCTTTCTTCCTCTTGTGTTTGTCGGCCTCTAGCTCCTAGGTGCCTACAGCAGTTGAGGGTGGGTCTATGGTCGGGGGATTGGAAGTCGATGGTTTTTTTGGTTGGGGGGGTGGTATGACTATGTCCGACTGTGATGATGTAAGTGGTTGTGAAAGTTCTGGCTTTAAATTCGGTGGTGGAGGGGTTGATGATGGTGGTGGTGGTGGTGATGGAGTGGGGGAATGGTCGGGGGTAGCAGGGTTGGCTGGAGTGTGTTGTGGGATTTCGCCGGAAGTGATATCTCCTTCCGATGGTTTAGTGGGTAGGTTGTTCTGGGTTTTAGGGTTGATTTGCTCTGTGATAGATTGTCTTTCTCCAATCGCGTCACCTTCTTAGGCGGTTCGGATGAATGTCAACATGGTCTGCGAATAAATTTTTTTACTTGCGTAGAGAGGAACCATTGTCTGAATTTTCTGAGCCGATTGAAACAGGCAAGGCAGTGTCTCGAAGAAAGCTTTGAGCTCACTATCCTTGTCGAATTTTTCTTTGACTGTCTCTGGTATTGCTCTTTGGTATAAGTCGAGGGGGCTGACCAACTGCTGTGCCGGTGCTTGCTCCTCGACTACTAGTGTCAGTGATGGGGGTGAGGGGGTCAACACAAGGTCGACAATGTTTTCAAGCGTCGACATTGTTTTTTCCTTTTTCAGTCGACCCTCTGGGGCTCCTGCTTCTAGAAACAGTTGAAATTGAGTTTCAACTGGTACTTTATTGACAGCTGCATCCTCTACAATGTCGACGGCTGTAGCTACTAGCTCTTCCTCATCGTCGGATGACTCAGCAATGATAAGATTGCGTTTACCTTTGCCTTGTTGTACTTTTTGGACTTTAAGTCTCTTTCTGGCTGCAGTTATCTCCTTGAACAGTTTCTTGATGATGCCTTGGGATAAAGCGTACTCAGGGTTGGGTGGCTCGACATCACCCATCGGTACTTGTGTTGGGCCAACACTTACTGGAGCCGGAGGAGTTGTTTGCTGTTGTGGTTGTGGTTGCGGCTCTGTCACCTATGGGTCGACTCTCTTGGTGGTCAGAGGCTTGATGGTTATCTGTATCCGACCAGTGGGCTCAACCGGGGTGTCCTCCGACACAAATGTACTTATGTAGAGGTTGAGCTCGTAGTCTTCCTCTTTCTCTTGGTTGGTGAGTGGCTCCTGTGTGGAAAAGTCGACTTGTTTGGTTGCCTCGAGTATTGTTATTTTTGTCTTCACCTGTCGAGTCAATTCTCGGAATATTTGGTCGACAGTCGGGTAGTAGTCAAGGGCATTGGCCTTGGGTTTCTTTCCCTGCATGTACCAGACTGCCGTATGGTCAATCTCCAAATGTATGTGGGATTTCATCGGTAGATTTCGTCAGATGTTCTAGGGTACCCTCCATCTAGTTGTGTGAATTTTCAACTGTTGGAACCAATTTTCCAGAAACACTTTCCCTTGCTATAGCTCATGTGGAGTGCCTTTCTGGGAGAAAGGTTTAAATCTATTCATGATGAATTTGGTTGGTTCCCAGAATACTGGACTGCCTTCAAGACAGATATGATACATCATGATCCACGGGATGAGGGATGGGAATTTGATGAGCCCTCCTGTCTCTTGGCATCGCTCACAGACGGTTTTGATCATGTTAGCGACATAATCTCCCCATCTGTATATGCGACCGTCGGTGGCAATTGTGTCGATGGCCTCCAGCATTTCCAGTTTGAGGTCGCTACCCTGACAAGCCAATGTAAGTGTGATTGCAATTATTTTAGCCACAATCTATGGCGTTCGGGTCGCAATCTACCCGATCATTAGTCCTTTGGAGTTTTTCCCGCATGGCGAGCCTGCGAGCTCTTGGACCAGCCCTTCCTTGATCCCAACTGGTACAGGGTTTCCTTGGTTAGACAGACCTGTAAGTTTGGAGATGACATCCCCAGTGATGTCGATCGGCTCATTGAAGTAGAACCGACCGTTGTGGTATCGACTGATAATGAATTTTACGGCCGTTTCTTTTGTTCCACCGAAGGTGGCCATCAGGGGTGCGTTGGGGTAGTTAAAGATGGTGCTCTTACAGAATTTTTCAGTGGCCTGGGTCATTCTCCTTTCAACGAAGGCCCATTCTTGGATTTCAGTTCAGAGTTTCTGCCATTGGCCCTCTTGCACTTTGGTGTTTTTTATGTTTTTCAGTCTGCGGACCAAGGGTGTATCCTCAGCCTGCAGTTCTTTGTCTTTGTTCGATGCTCGGGTTAGTTTGGGGGCCATGGTGTCAGATTGGTCGAAGTTGTTACAGGTTTCTTGGTGTTTGGTCGACTGAAGATGCGGATGCTCTGTGGATAAGGGGTGTGGTGAATGAACCTTCGACGGTCTGGTATTTATAGGTGAGGATTGGATTGTGTGTGAATATGGATGTATTAATGGCGGACATGACACTCCAGCTGTAATACTTGAGTGCGAACTAATGGTGGATTTCCTTTGGCGCTCGCGGTCATAAATGCGTGATGGGACTTTCAAGACGATCGGTCGATGTCGGTACTCAGAATGGTCGACCCGACTGGTCAATGAAGATGGTTGGAGATGATGATGTCGGTTGTCGAAGTAGTGAGTGCCTGTCATGTTTTGTTATGTCGGATGTACTATTTTGTTTTTAGAATTTTTGCTTTTTATGGTTTTGGTTGCCGGTTAAGGTCGTTATACGATTTTTTTTATTTTTTATTTTTTTTCTTGTAACGTTTAAGTCAGGCTCCATTAATGAGATTCTGAAATACTAGGCCCTGTAATGTCTTCAGTCAGACCGAGCCATTGGGGTGTATTTCTTCGACAATGTAAGGTCCCATCCATTCTATGTGTATTTTCTTGGGTTTTCCTTTGACTCGACTATTATAAAGTAAGGCAAGGTCACCGACCGACAGGTTTTTGTTTTTGATGTTACGGTCATGCCATGCTTTTTGTTGTTGCTTCTGAATCTCTTGGTGTTGTATAGCCATGAGTCTTTGTTCTTCGAGCTTACTAAGTTGAAATAGTCGGTCATTTCGAGCATGTTCAACATCGACATGTAGTAGTTGAGCTACAATAGGTGTCTATTGTTGGAAATGTAGGGGGACGATAGCTTCTTTCCCGTAGACTAGTCGAAAGGGGGTTTGGTCGGTCAACCTTTTATAGGCTGTCCTGTATGCCCATAAGACTACAGGGATTTTCTTGTCCCAGTTATCTTTGTCGATATTGCATATTTTGGTTAACCCTATTGTCAATGTTTTATTGAAATCTTCAATCGCGTCGTTCGACTAAGGGTGATATGCTGTACTCCTTCGGTGGTCGATGTGAAACTGGTCGGTCAAGTTTTTGATAGTTTTTTTTGATAAAGTGTGTTCCCTGGTCACTAATCAATGTCAGTGGGTAGCCAAATCTATTAATTATGTTTTAGTAGATAAACTTAGCGGCTACCTCACTTGAGCATGTATCGACAGGTTCAGCTTCGGCCCATTTGGTAACATATTCTACTGCAGTGATAATATATCTTGCACCTGATCTTTTGGCTGGGATAGGAAATGGTCCTATGAAGTCTATAGCCCAGATTTCGAATGTGAGACTAGGGTTTATAGATATCAAGGTCGTTTCTATGTTCGGCAGCGGTCGACCAAGTCGTTGACATCTGTCACATCGACTAACAAAATTTTTGCAATCTCTGTGGAGTGTCGGCCACCACAATCCTAACTGTTGGATTTTCTTTGTAGTTGTGTCTGCTTGGAAATGTCCTCCTGCAGGTCCATAGTGTGCTTCATGCATGATTTGGTCTCGCTCATGGTCGAGTACACACCTTCTGAGAATGTCATCTAGCCCCATTTTGTATAAAAATCCATTGATGAGGCTGTAGGGTGCAGCCTTCATAGCTAAGATTTGTTTTTTCTTGGTGTTCATCCTTCTGGTGCCTGACCTATTTCTAAGAACTCAGCTATGTCTTCAAGTTCTACTGGCACTGCTTCTATGCAAAATAAATGTGAATCCGGTAATTCGTCATCGACCCCGGTTGGTTCCTCCCCTGTGTCTATATGGGATAGATCGTCGGGCCCGACATTTAGCTTTCCTGGTCGGACAATGACTTCAAACTCAAATTCTTGAAAAATAAGTAGCCATCGACAAATTCTCCCATGATGAAGGGGTTTATTGACAAGGTACTTCAAGGCTTGATGGTTGGTATAAAATGTGAAGGGATTTGCTAAAAGGTAACGTCGATAATTTTGGAGGGAAAAGACCATACCTAGGGATTCTCTTTCGGTGGTTCAATAGTTTCTTTCGGCCTTATTTAATTTTCGAATACTGTAAACTATAGGGTAATCCATCCCGTCATCCCCTGGTTGAGTCAGGATTGCTCCGATTTCCATTCCCGATGCATCGATGTGTACATGAAATTTTTTCGACCAATTTGGGAATTTTAGTATGGGGGCTTCAACTAGTTTTCTCTTCAGTTTGTCGAAGGAGATCTGACATTCTTCTATCCACTTAAACTCCTGATATTCCTTTAGTAGTTCTTCTAAAGGGTAGGTCATATCTGAATAGTGTCTTATGAATTTCCTATAGTAACCTGTATGGCCAAGTAACACCCTAACTTGTTTGGGTTTTATTGGGGGTTTCAGGTCGAGGATAATATTAATTTTGGCAAAGTCGACCTTGATGCCTTCTTTACAGACAATATGTCCTAAGAGTATGCCTATGGGAGTCATAAATATACATTTCTTAATATTCAGGGATAGTTGAATCTGTCAACATCTTTCCAGCATAAGTCAGAGCCATGTGCAGTGGTCTTTTAAGGTGGAGTATATTGTCCAGTTGTCGAAATATACTGCCATGGTCTTGTATATGTATTCTTGGAAAGTCTTGACAACAATGCGGGAAAACACTTCAGGTGCATTCTTTAGCTCAAAAGGCATAACTCTGTAAGCAAATGACCCAAATTCACACACAAATGTTGTCTTCTTCTGGTCTTCTTTTGCTATTGGGACTTGGTTATAGCCTGAGAATCTATCTGTAAATGAATAACATTCATGTCCTACCAATTCATTCAAGATTTCATCAGCATAGGGTGTTGGAAACGGATTTGTCATTGTTACTTTGTTGAGTTCCCTAAAGTCGACACAAATTCTTAATCTTGTCGGGTCATGTTTCTTGGGCTGTACAACCATGGGACTTTCCCATTCCGACTGGTCGATAGGATAAATAATCCCTGCTGCTAACATGTTGTCAATTTCCTTTTTAACTATTTCCTTGTACTTGTGAGCTAGTTTATAAGGTCTTTTCTTGACAGGTCAGAAATCAGGTTTAGTATCTATTTTCATTTCTCCCATTTCTTGTACTAGACCTTTTAGGTCTTTATAGTCTCTGGCAAATACATCCTGGAATTCTCTAAGTAAGTTCACTATTTCAGTGGTCTGTTGTTCCTTCCAGTAGTCACCAATTTTTGCTAATTTTGGTCGGTCGTCGTTGGATATGTCGACCTCTTTAGTTTTCACCTTGGCATCTAGCCACTTTGGTGCTTTAGCTTCATTGATTGGCCGACTTCCTTCTGTGAACTGTGGGAATGTAGCAGGGAAGTCGGCTGCAGTCATTCTGTCAAGATCTGGTTTGTCGGTGGTCTCGACTTTTAGGATTGAGTGGATAGGTTTTGTTGTTTCATTATGGTTGGATTTCCACCTGAAGCTTTTTCCTATGGTGTGTTCATTTTCTAATTGTAAATGGGTCGACTCAATTTTTGACTCGGTGTGTATATTGTAACAACCCTTGGTCTGTCGATGGTCTTGGTAGGGCTGTTTTTCGGTTGGTTGGAGAAAGTGTTTGATTTGTTGTGCTGGCTTGGTCAATTGTTCATTTTGAGGTATGAAGTTGAAATCCTTAATAAAATTTTCCCTTAGCTCAGGCCAGAAGAAGGTTTCTCCTCGAGCTTCCTCCATCATATACCATTTACTGGGTAAGTCGGCCAGGGTTGAAGGGAACAAATGTGGCCAGGTTCTTTCATCCTTATAGCCAAGTCTTATCCACTCCTTTTCACAAGTCTTGATATGTTCTTCTAGGTTTTGACCTTGGGTAAAAATAGGGATTTGGGCTTGCTGGGTTAATTTCCTCCCACCAAACCTCTCTACAAAGTAGGTTGAGGCAGTTGTCCAGGTCTGTAGTTTTGTTTGATGGGTGTCCCACCATCTAGATGCTTGACCTTTAAATGTTTCCACTAAGCTTTGAAGTCGACCATGTTCTCCAATATTTTTAGATACTTGATCGACGTGTAGGACTGGGGATTCCCTCTCCTTATACCTTGGTAGTTGGGTAGTGTTGAATTTGGTTGGTTGTAAGGTAGGTCGTTCCCTGATTTTCTTTTCAAAAATTTTGGGGATAATAGATACTATGAAGCACTGTCGGGTGGGTTTTTTCCGTACTTTTTGTATAGTCCAGCACCCTCTTGCTTGTGTTTCATAATTTTCCATTTCCCAATCGTACAATTCAGCATCTGAGTTATAACCAATTGAGTCTTGGTTACCTAAGTGAAGTTCCCCATGGATGTTTGGTTCTGTATAGTCTGTATCATTGTGGATCTGGTACAGTTGTCTGACATCAACTTCCTCATCAATAGGTCCCATCCAAGGCTCTCCTTGGGCTGGGTGAATGGGTATAATGACTTTGTGACCTTTCCTTTTAGCTTGATTCGTTCCTTATCTAAGGATATCGATGCTTTCATCTTTCATCCCCAAGGTCGACCGACTAGGGCCGGAAAGGAGCTAGATCCTTCTTTTGGGTCAATAATTTCGAAATCCACCTTTGTCGAGATTCCCTTAATGGTTGTGTCGACATTTTTCCAAACCCCAATGGGTTCAATGAGGCCTTGGTCGGCCAATTTCAGATATATGCCTGACTCATAAAGTCGAGGTTTGCCCATCTATTCCCATGTATCTCGGGTCATGATATTCACTTGGGACCCAAAGTCGAGCACGACTTGTTGGACGTGGTAACCTTCGATTTCTAGGTCGACAAGTGGGTCGGCATCGCTTTTGTATTTTTGGTTCAGGATGCATATATTTTTGGTTTGATTGTCAGGGTTGGTGCCTTTTATTTCATGCAATAAGTCTATAAACTGAGATACTGATTTGTCGGTTTCAACTAGTTGGATTATTTGATGGATTGTGTCGGGTCGATTGTTAACGATGTCTTCTTGTCATGCAATGTCGCAAAATATGTGTGTGGCTTCTTGATATGTTTGTTTCTCCTTCGTAGGGTCAGGATAACCATTTGTGTTTTTAATCTTACTAATTTGAGGGTTATCAGGGCCTGTTTTGGTGCCTTGTTGAGTGACAATATGGAGATTTTTAGTAGTTAATACATCATGTTTTTGGACACAAGACAAGACCTTAACATTTTTCTTGTTATTAATTTTCTCTAACATAGTAGGACAATCCTCAAGTGAGTGATCACGTACTCCACAGTGGTTACAAAATTTAAGATCAGTCCTATCGTTGTATGGATAGTCATCATATCGGTGACCTTCTTTGTGACATATGAAGCACTGGGTGGGTCGACGCGGTCGTATGTTGCGATTCCGAACAAATCGACCTCTTCCTCCGTATCCTTGGCGTCGATTATCGTACCGGCACTCATATCATCGGCCGTCATGTCTTTGTCCATTCTGCTCGTTTGGTGGATTGTTTTGCTCGTGATTTTGTGCCACTGCATTTGTTTGGTATACCGCATGATAGTTCTATCGATTCTTGAGGTTTAATTGACAGTCGACGGTGTTGTGACTTTTAGTTTTGCAGATAGCGCACCAGAAAGCCTTGTCGTTCTTCATATTAAACGGGCAGTCTACTGTATAGTGATCCCCGTGTTCCTGGCAAATTTCAAAAAATAATTTGGTCTGTACAAAACGGACATCTTGTCGGCTATATTCTTGTCGACAATTATCTTTTGAGTGGCCATTGGTTGAGCATTTAGTGCACCAGATTTCCTGATTCTTGAGGGTGAGCTCCTTCAAAGACTTCTGTACATTCTCTAGTTGCTGTTCCAGTATGTGGTCTATGGGATATGCAGGTATATCTTCGTCCATTTCAACCTGAAGAGCTTTTGTCAGCGCATCCTCATATGTTTTAAACGTCTCCAGACTAATATGTCGACGTACTTTTGGCGATAGTCCTGCAAGAAACCATTGAATTAGTAGCTATTCATCAATAATGTAATCCAATTGGCTCAGTAAATCTTTCCACCGCTTGTCGTAGTTGCAGACGGTTTCTCTGGGCTTCTGTGAAGTAGTTTTGATCTTTTTCATGGCCAGGTGCTTAGCATCTGGGGTTTTGAAGAATGATAAGAACTGCGCCTTAATCTCGGCTTTTGTCGCTCTGGGTTGTCATTTTGAAAAGGTCATGTACCACGTCAATGCCCTTTTTTGTAATGCTCCTGTGAACTGTGCCATTTGTCGGTCTTCATCCGTAACCTGGTTGGCTTCCTAGGTCGACTCGCAGACGCACCAGTGTCATCTGGGGTCTTCATCGCCCTCATAAAGAGGAATGTGAGTGGATCCGTGACCCATGTTTGAGTCACTTTCACTGCTCTCCGATGTTGGTGGAGGTGGAGGTGGGGGTGGTGGTAAAAGTGGTGGGGTTATTGATATAGTCGGGCTCGTGGAACTTTGATCAACAGAAATTGTGCTCCCATTGGTGGTCGAGTCTTCTTCGACTTACAGTCGGTTGATGTTGACTTTTTCTATCGATGGTCCACTGCAACTTTGTGTGCGCAGGTCTGATTCTTTGATTTCTTCTAAAGCTGTACTTGGTGGGGGGGGCGCTCCTTCATGTGTCGGTAGGAGCAAATGGATACTTCAGAGGGAGGGTGCCACTTGAAACGTCACCCAGTTCCCTTCTATCGGTCGACATATGATCAGGTGTCGTCCTGTGTATGTATCATTTCCTAGTCGACTCCATATGCTATAGTCACCAGGTCCTAGTCGGAGGTCGTCTTCGACAATAGTCTGTATTCTAGTACACGGATTTATTGGGGAAAGGGTTATTCCTTCGTCGGGAGCAGTTATTTGGAGAGCTTCTGGCTGCTCTATCCATACTTCTTCCTCCTTAGGGGACACCTCTTTCTCAATGCCTTCTTCCTGTCGGTCATGACCTGACTCTGGCAGATTCTCGTCACGGCCGTTCACCCTAGGGTTTTGTCTTCTGTGTAGCTCTACGGCTCTTTCACATCTTGCTTCGCTTCTCTGCTGTCTTTCGTCCCTCTCAACTTTCTGAATGTCCAACATACTTTCATATGATATTATTCCCTTGAGGTCCCTTGTGGTCGACTCCTCATTACTGGTGACTATTATCTGGTTTTGAGCCGACTAGGATCCACTATACTCTATCTTCGACACATGACCAACTACCCCCCCATAGCCTACCTGACGCTTTTAGAAAGCTCGGATAGTTTGGTTTATTTGCTCAGGAAGTATTCCCACTCCCTTTCTACGATAAATTTCTCCCACTTCCTCTGCTTCTCCGCCCAGTTAGTGTTTGATGGCTATTCGAATAGTGGTGGACAAGGTTCAACGATGTGGCCTGCTCCATTCTCAATCAAGAATTTGAACAACAAGGTCGGTAAGGAACACAAGAATTATTCTGTGAATTCTGTGTAAAATTTCTTTTTGACAATTTCCACAAAAGTTCTATCTTCCACTGCTTGTTCCTCACAGAAGTCGTCGTCAATTTTCTCAAACCACTCCAACAGATTTGTGCGGCCTCCCCGAATCACTTTTTGGAGCAACTGTTCTTCTTTAGTTGCGTCCGGATTTCTCATCCAAAAGTTGCTTCAAGAGTTGAGGCACTGATTCGACAAAATTTTCATGTGTCTCTATGAAAAATCTTGTTTTTGCTTCAGCGACTGTTAATATGTTCCTTCGTGCGTAGTTTTGCAAGTAATTGGCAATTTTACGTTCCCACCAGTCCTTAATCTCTTGCTCTGGTATCATATGTGAGCATATATTTTAGACATGTACTACCGGCAACGGAACCAATGTTGTAATCTCACAGATCGCATAAGGTTACCAATAATACATACTAAACATACATAACTATAAAACAGAGATAAGAGACAGGAACAGATAGGATTGAACAGATTATTTTATTATAGTGAGTCCATACAATGCAGAGAACTGAACTGAGTTCTTGTTTGGCTCAACAGCCTAATATATACAATTTACAAATAGTTACAAAATAACTACCTGTCGGTTCGGTGAACCAACACAACTGTTAGTTTAGCCGACCTAATCTTCTAGTTAGTCGGCTGATCAACTAAGTTGGCCCATCAACTTAGTCGGCTGATCGAATTAGTCAGCTGATCGACTTAGTCGGCTGATTGACTTAGTCGGCTGATCGACTAAGTCGGCTCATCAACTTAGTCGGCTGATCGACTAAGTCGGTCTTCATTCAAGTTGACTTCGTCGACTTGCTCCTTCTACACTATACTAGTTCTTCTACCAAATGCCAGTAACTGACTAGCAAACAACACAAGGCTGGGAGATCCCATGCCTCACCAAGCACGAGCAAATAAAATACTAACTGAGGCTCCTTCATCAACAATACAACGAGCAATCGTATATGATTCAACTTTGACCTTTATCTAGAAAGGTGCATCAGAAGGAAGGCACAGCTCAACTAGGCTATCCCAATCAAAGGAAGCAATTCGAGAGCGTGGTGGGGGTTGATCCGAAACGAGTTCAGTGCCCCCTTGTTTAGTAATTTTTGAATTGATAGTGAATAAAATGTGACTAGCAGACACTTTTCTCTCCAAAGGAAGAGTGGGATTGATCGATACCGAAATCGATTCAACCGCTTCATCAAAGTCACTCTCCGTAGGGAGAGTGGGAGTGACCAAAGATGACATTGGTTCAATCACATTAGGTTCACTCTCTGAAAGAAGAGTGGGATCGACCAAATCTGAGATTGGTTCGACCACTTGATCAACCAAAGGTTGAGTAGGTTGTTGAGAAACTATAGGTTGTTCAGGAGAAGGAAATTCTTGAGTCTTGGACCACACTCTTTGCACCTCCATGATAGCAAGGCACTGGTGAGTAAGATGATCTCCCTCGCATAACCTACAAGGGAACTTAAGTTTGCACTTTGAATGACCAATTTTATCAAAAGTGTCAACATGACTAGCAGTGGATGACTGTTTTCTCTCAACATGATCTACAGAGGGTGAGAGTTTTCTGCCATCATGAACTACAGCAGCTGGGTGACTGGGTCCAACCTGACTAAGAGAGGCTGGTTGTTGAGAGACTTTAGGATGTTCAAAAATGAGATGACCATGAAACCAAACTCTTCACACCTCCATGATAGAAGGGAATTTACAAGTAAGGTGGTCTCCCTCACAAAGCTTACAAGGAAACTTGGGCTTGTGTTTTGAACGGGTAGTCTTTTCAACAGTGTCAACATGACTCGCAGTGGTTGATGGATTGTCTTCAGCATGAACCATAGAGGCTAAGAGACTGCCCCCAACATGAATTGTACAGGCTGAGAGAGTGGGTCCAACATGACCTGCAGAGGTTGGAAGGGCACCACCAACATGAACAATAGAGGATGAATGGTTAGGATCAATCTGCTTTGCAGCAGTTGAGTGTGTTTCACCAGCATGAACTTCAGAGGCTGGGTGGATGGATCCAACATGATTTGCAAAGGTTGGATGGGGAGATTCAACTTGAACAATAGAGGTTGAACGAGTGCCCTCAATATGAACTATAGAGGTTGAGTGACTGGATCCAAAGTGACCTAGACAAGTTGGAAGGATCCCACCAACATGATCAATAGAGGCTGGATGGTGAAGATCAACTTGACTTGTAGAGGTTGAGTGCTTAGATCCAACATGACCTGCAGAGGTTGGATAGGTGCCCCCAGCATGAACTTCATAGGCTAGGTGGTGAAATTTAACTTGACCTACATAGGTTGAATGGGTGCCCCCTTTCTTATGTGCCTTCTTCCTATTCCTCCTTCTTTTACTCCTTTTAGACTGCCGGTTATTAGTATCAGTACTTTCACCACATGAGGTAGAAGGAAAAGGAGAATCAACTACAGGTGAAGGGGAAGTAGTGTTTTGATGCCCTTGATATAAGGAGATTACTTGAGAAGCATCAGGAGCATTCAGGGCAGTTGGAGTGGAAAACAACCACACCGATAGCCCTAGGGTGAATCCAGGTAGATTCAAGGTGGCCATCAAAGGAACACCAACATTTCCCATGAGAGGAATAGTACAAGGAGTTACCAGCATGGGGATCTCTTGGTTGGTGTTCAAAGGGGTGTTAGCCATAGCTTCAAACAAGAAGACAAAGTCTGAGGTTGACAAGCAACCAAAATTACAAAGCACACTCCTAAAGGCACACTAAGCACAGACAAACCAGAAAGCACTCACTAAAAATTCCTAAAGCCAAATAAACAAACAGGTATAAGATATGCTTTCCAAAATAAAGCTGACAAACAGTTACTTGTCATCCCTATAGATGTTCTTAGGCACAAGCGGAGGAATCACCCACCGCCCTCCTACACCTTCTACCGGGGTTACCTTCCAAGCCCGTCCAAGGTCAACTAGAAATAGCCTTCTGGTGTACCTATGTATGAACCCTAAATGTCAAAAGAGACTAAAGGCTACCTTAACTATATTGATAGCCTAGGGGGAGAGTCACAAGCCTGGTTCATATGCATGGGCAAGGTAGCAAAGCCCGAAACCCTATCTAAGACAGAGTTCCCAAATGTGCAAAAACCTTGGTCTACGTTTTGACAAGGAATCAAAGGGTTATCTCCTCAGTCCAAGTCTCCACATGGCCTTGTGCTTAACTCCCATTTGAGAGGAGCTTCCTAGATACAATCAACATACAAAAGGGTTTACCTAGTGATTGGCCAACTACGTCTGAAATTTTAACACTTGTGGAGAGTTGAAACTCCCTAATCCACAAGTCTAGCCTAAGCTAGTTGGCGTATAACCCTATAAAATAAAACTTACTAATAATTTTTAAATTATATCATTTATTTTAAGGGCTATTTTTAGTCAAAGGGTAAATGGTGTGAAACTTATGTGGTATTTTGACTCAAAGTTGAAACAAAATGACTAAACAAAGAGAACTGAAATGCAAAAAGAAAAAACTATTCTCTTTCTTTTTCAAATAGAAACTTGAAAGCCACAAAAGAACAAATTCTTTTTTCTTTTTTCAAAAACAATGATATGCCATGCAATCTAGACTAAAAAACTAATCTACATGCATATAAAGAAAACATGTGTTTTTTTTTCTTTTTCTTTTATAAATGCAAAAGAAAAAATAGCCTAAATGCAAGCAAGTACTGTAAGCAAAGGAAATAGACAACTACTCTACACGCCACAAACAAACCCTAGGTTTCCCTAAAGTTGGATATCAACCTCTCTTGAAAGGAAGGCTTACAAAGGTAAACAAGCCAACAACTTTGGAATGAAGAGACTAAGCAATAAGACTGACATGAACAAAGGTCAAGAATTCCCAAGTATCAATCTAAACCTACAAACAGAGGTTACCCAGTACCTTGTCCAGCAAGGTCAAGCCAAAGAAGGAGATGGGGGGGGGGAGCAGCAAAAACAAGTATACATTCTTTTTATTTTTCTTTTATAAATGCAAAAGAAAAATTACCTACAAACAAAAGTATGCAGATAACAAGAAACAAGCAAAAGGAACTCTGCTATACAACCACCAAACAAACTCTAGAATGAACTAAAGTCAGTATAAACCCTACTTGGAAGGAAGGCTTGCATAAGAGACAAGTCAACTACTTTGGCATGGTGAATTTAACCAACAAAAGAAGAAGTAAACCAACACCAACAAGCTTTTGAACTCAGAAAAAGATCACTAACAGAGGCTGACCAGAAACATAAGCCAAAAATCATGCCAAGCAAAGGAGGTGGGGGAAAAGAGCAAAGAACAAACACTAATGCTATAAAAAGGCTTACCACATAGATAAAGAACAACCAAAAGGGATGATACCAACTCCCTAGAGTCATGCACCTGTAGAGCACCCCAAAAGACCTACCAACAACCTTCAAACAGAAGAAAAAACCACAAAAGAGGAAAAAACATTGTTTAAAGGGGCATACACGAGTTTCACTACTGACAGCTCGCGTGTCATACGTGGGTTGACAATATAGCAAGTTGCGTGTACAAGCACACGTGGGTTGTAACACTGAAAAGTACTGTATCATATGTGGGTTGACAGTATAGAAAGCCGCATGTACTAAACCAGACATGTGATTGTTCAGTCTGCAACTCGCATATGGCTTGGGGAAATCCCAAAAAAGGTCAAAAACTGCCTTAGGAAGGTAGGCGAGATGTTCTATCAGATTAATAAATTGTTCCTAAGTGGTAAGAAAGACCTGAAACAATGAAAAATACTGAAATAAAGACAGATAAACCCTAAACAGACAAGGCTCTCCCGAGCAGAGTCGCCAGTTCTGTTGTAAAGGAAAGTTTCCTATGGCTAGGGTTTAAGAGGCCATCAACGTACTCGGGTTGAAAGGTGGATGCATATAAATACTGCAAGTATATATAAGCAAGTTAAGAGATTAGAAAGGTTCATACCTTATCCAAATGAAGGTTGATCCAAGCAGCCCTTCAATCCTTCTCTTGCTCCTCTTGCTCCAAGAAACCTACAAAACAAATTATACCTTCCTCAAACCAACATGACCACATATAAACAAATGATAAACAAATAAACATGAAATAATGATCTTATTAACATCATAATATGATCATAAATAGAGATTCAATCACACATTGAACAATTATTTGGGAAGAAGAAGGACATCACAACTTTATTAATCTTGAAAACAAGTACAAGTATACCTTCTCTTCAAGTTCAGCACCTCATGAAACCTTGATCTGGTTCTGTTGCTTCTCTTCTCCACGGAACTCAGCCTCCAAGCTCTGCAACACAAGGAGAATGCTTCTAGGGAAAAGGTGTGGGAAAAGAGAGTCTCGATTCCTCTAGCATAATGATACAAAGTTTCAAGTCCCTTCTCATGGACCTCCCTACCTCTATTTATATGCTTTATGAAGAGTTAGGGTCGAAGACAAAGTAGTTACAACTGAAGGATTCAGTTGCATAACTACCCAAACTACCTAAATTTCAAAATTCATATTTTTTTGACATTTTCAGGAGGCGTATGCAGGTTGTAGAGACAACAGTTGCGTACATGAGAAGGTATACATGGGTTGCAATGCAGAAAGTTGCATATTTAAGGCGTACGCAACTATTATATATAGAAACTCATGTACGTACACGGGTTTCCTTAAGGAAAGTGGTGTACACATCAAAAACTCATTTTTAGGGTATTTTTGGGCATTTTCAGACTTTGGTGTCTTCTGAAAAGTTTTAGTTAATAGAAATATCTTTCCAACGGTGTAGAGATGAGGTCAACTTGAGTTGCAAAACTCAAGATATGGATCCTACAAGTTAGGTGTTTTTTTAGTGAATTTTCATGAAGTTTCATCATGGAAGTGTCGACATGCGACGAAAACATAGGAAAGTGGTCACAGGAAAAGATGTGTCATTTTGAGCAATAAAAAAAGGTATGTCACACAAACCGAGATGAATAGGATTTTTAAAATCCAGTAGTACTATGGGCATATCACACCACTTGCAAGAGGTTGATAGGATAGACACTGTTCAAATTGGTATATGGGCAAGATGAAGTCATGCCTATGGAATACATTGTTCCTAGTCTACGCATCGCATCTACGGCAAGCATGAATGATGAAGCAGTGCTAGAAGAGAATGAAACATAGTTGATATAGCTTGAAGAGGACCTCTTTATAGTGGGTTTCCATCAGCACATCGAGAAGGATCAACAAAAGGCTTGGCATGATCTCCACATAAAGAACAAACACTTTCAACAAGGATATTTGGTAGTACTATATGACAGTAAATTATTGAAGCATCCAAGTAAGTTACGGATGCATTGGTTAGGTCCATATCTTGTCAATTCTATTACTTCTAGAGGCACAATTCAATTGCAACAATTAGATGGAATAATGCTACCATAGTTGGTGAATGGTAGCCGATTGAAACCCTATAGGACAGGGCCAGAACCACGTAGTGCTTAATGCATCGTGGAACAAAAAAAATTAGGATCATAGACGAAGGGATGACACACCAAGAAGTTGTTGCACAAGAGTTGGAGTTATTAGCACAAGTAGGAGGTCAGAAGGAAATAACCATAGGACTGTGAGGGGACATCACATCAATACTCAAGGAAGGCAGTTAATTCAGGTAAATGATGACACTGTTCGAAGTGACGCATAATAATAGCAGATCCAGTCGGTCCAGTGGCAGATTCAACAATAAATTCGGGTATTTAATGAATGATTTATTCATGATGATGGAATTGATGTGATAATGATGACATATGAGTTTATCTGGTACTATAAGCGGAATCCTGCGAGGGTTAGCGGACTCCATTGTGCAGAGTTGAACTATGTTATGTTGCAAACGTTACCAAGTAGTCGAGAGGGATGTTGAGGAAATCTTAGAAGAGTAAGGAAGTTGCTAAGGCCGAAAAGAGTGTAAGATTCATAAGTCAAGGGGAGAATTGATATGATATGCAAAAACACCCAGCCACTATTGAGCATTCAATCAATAGAGATTCACCACTCAGACTAGTTGCAATTGAAGAAGAAGTTGAAAGTATGTGGGATAGATTTTTAAAAAAGAAGAAAGGGAAAAATCCCATCTCTCCAGTATCACTGAAGCGATGAACCAGAATGAACCCAAGGGCGTATGGAGAGGATATACCATAGATGGGGCCATAGAGCCATGAATTTATGGATTCTACAACTAGAGCAGGGGTTCCTATCAAGGAGATCCTTGGCCACATCCCTCCTAGTCAGTCTGGGGTGCGGGACATGAAACCCATGAAGAATCAAAGGTAGACTAGATTTCTTGCCCCATTTGACAAAGTCAGTAGGAACAAGGAGTGGGATCATGTTCCAGGAGTTCGGGATGAGCCTCAATGCAAGGAATGACAAGGTTCTGAGAGATGGAATCTCTTTCAATGTGACATGTGAGCTTCGGAATTTGCAACTGTAGATAGTTGTCGTTGTCACCAACAACTGTCCACCTAGATAGTGGTATCCATGCAACAAGGCCCACCAGGAATTTGCTAATAGACAGAAGAATATCAGCAACCAGTATTTGTGGTCAAAGGAGCAAGTAGATTCCATGCAAACAGAGGTTAAAGAATTGCGTAGATCTAAGGAGAACTTAACCAAGGACAAGGAAAAGGAGATAGAGGTATTGAAGAAGGAACACAAGGAGTTGTAGTAGTGAGTCTCCAATGCAAGGAAAAGGAATCATCAATGCAATGCATAGTTTGACGTGTTCAAGGAGCTTGGAGCACTGCTATCGGTGAGAACAATTTCAACACTCCAAGCTTGCTGAGTTCTCCAACTTCGACTAGGCGTGGCTCGAGGGCGAGCCAGAAGATTATGTTGGGGGCCTGTTGGGAGGGCTTTTGGGACAAGTCAGTTGCATGGAACCATGAGTGTCATGAAAGCTCAAAATACACTGTGCAAGCTCAAAATACACCACACAAGTGAAAGATGGTGTGAAAGACCGAAGATAGACTATTTTGTGTCACATTTTGTACTTTTGGACCATATTTTGTGGATATTGGTCGTTACTTAGTAGAATCACTTAGAATTTAGTCTGAAAATCATCCAAGTAGACCATGAATGTAAAGGCACAAGCCTATAAATAGAAGATGAATTGTAAATGTGAAAGGAATCAAAATACACATGCGGCCCTAGATCTGAAGGAGTTTGAGAGCTTGAGACTCAATTGTTATTTGTTTTGAATATGTGGTTGATTGCGCAGAGTTAATATGATAAGAATGAGGTTGATTTGAACTACTATTATCTTTTATCTTTTCTTTATTTTTGTTTCTGTGAATCCAATGGTGAATGTTAAGTGAATCTGCGGCATGGATCTATGATGCGATGTTTATTGCTTATGTTTAAAGTTATCTTTTTAGATCTGTTTGTGCAACAACATGGTTATTTCTGTTATGAATGAATGACGCGATGAATATCCCTGTTGATGATAAAGTAACTGGTCATATTTGGTAGATAAATTGATGAATTGTTGATTCCCATAATCCTCTTCCATTCATTGGAAACTTGGTTCCATCATCCCTCCCTCAAATTCTGAGTCATTCTACAGAAAAAACTACATCTGTGGCGATGGTGTGTAATGCGATTGAGGTGGTGGATGCACCGCCTGTGGCTGCGGTTGTGATTTTTGTACTATGAGAAAATCTTTGCCCTTCACATAGTATGAATCATACATCCTTTCCTAGAGTAGGTCATATATGTGACAATCTTTAGCTTCATGCCTGACCGAGTGATAAAAATTGTAGTATAAGCTCGTTGGCTTCGTAACCATATTCTTAATGTAACTAAATTATTTTTGTTGATGCCTATATACTTGACATATGTAATACCATGGTGCACTACCACAACTCAATGGATTTGGTGCTCTTGATAATAGATAATTTCAAAAATTGGGGCAAGTATCTTTAGTGTGTCCCTCTATGCGACAACAAGTGCACCAAAGATATTCGTGATTTTCTTTCCCCTTCTTAATGTCTTGCAATTGAAGTGTCAAGTTCACCAGCTGCTCCTGAATTTGGTTCATAATAGCTGCGATATCTCCAATGGGTGAATCTTCTAACTTCATGGTGATCTCCAAGGTCTCTCTTTGTGTCGTGATCTTCTGCTGCATTAGTGGTTTTCAAATATGAGTTACTAGCACTACGATGAACCATTATTTTTGCTGAACATTGCTCATTTTGAAACTAACCCTTGCCATCATTGTATTGAACCTTTGGTTAAAGTCCTAGATGGTTTCATTAGTAAATTGCTTGATTTCCTTTAACTCTGTAATATACTACACTTCCAACTTCAGTTTTCTAAATTCCTCAATTAGTCCTGTCTGGACTTTGTCTAGCTTCTTCGCAAGAGTTCCCTAATGAACTTGTATAAATTTCATGTACCAGACAAGTGCACGACCCCATTGTGTGTTTTCCAATTTACCCTTCTTCACATCATCATCTGTGGCATGTTTGACAGTCCATAGTACTTCAGATAGAAACCAATACTGCCAGGGACAGTCAATCCTGTTTCCATGGGAAAAAGGTAACTTTGTGTCGTCTCCCACCATCCTGGGCCTTCTCCCTACAGATGTTGATATATTTCTAGAATGCTACTAGAACATCAGACAAGTAGACATAGAACTTGTATGTATTCTTGAATGCAAATTAGTGAGCGGAGGTGTGGGCACGTTGCTGCTGGGGTTTTACCTTACCTCTATCCGGGGCATAGTTTGGCTCTGTTCATCCTCTTCATTATTGTATGGTCACTTCGTAACGTGTGATATTCCTTCACGCTCTTGAATTTTGAGAGTAACAGGACCTTCCCCTATCCTTTTCCTCTTCTCTTGTCGAAACCTTTCTCCTCCCCTCGTAAGACGACTTTCTTCCTCAACTTCCCTTGTAGTCCCATAGAAACATGTACCCATCTACCCCTTATATTTCCATTCGTCTCCCCCTGCAGTTGCAGTATCCACATCCTCCATACCCAAATTTCTACTACTCGAGGTGCATCTTTAGTATTCCCTTTTCATAGAAAAGAATCTTAATTGACAATTGCAGAGACAACAGGTACCTACCTCAAAGTGCATTGAAAAATTCCCTTTTCACTTCATTGTAGGACTTGGTAGTGTCGAATGCGAATTCAATGATGTATCCTTCTAGGATACTATCCAGCCAGACCTCAATAGCTCATGATGCCTTGTTTTTAGTTTCCTGCAGCTCCTAGATCAACTCAGGGGTCCAAGATGTTGGTTCTCCTCCTTGGAAATTTGTCTTCTTGTAAGTGAATCGTGCTAACGACTCATATAATATGGTAGGAAACTCAAAGAAAAAGTATTCGTGAGGACCGTCATGTATATATCTCACCAACCACTTGTTCTTCGCCAGTCCAAGGTTCTAATTCTCTACTTCAGCAAACTCTCGTAGCTTCTGATCAAATCAATATTGAATTTCCTGTCGCATCATACGCCACATATTCTCCTCTCAATCGCAATAAGGTCCCCGCAATGGAACCATTTGTTGACGCAAACCCAACCAATAAAAAACTTTCTACAGGGGTCCCCACTCTGTTGACACTTAACTCACCATGATCTCCTTTAGCACCAGCCCAGACAGGTTTTGTTGGTTGGGTTTGTGCCAACAAATGGTTCTGTTGTCGGGACCTTGTTGCAACTGAGAGGAGGATATGTGGCATCCGACGCAATCGGAAATTCAACATTGGTTTGATAAGAAGCTACGAGACTGTACTGAAGCAGAGAATCAGAACCCTGGAATGATGAAGAACAAGTGGTTGGTGAGATATATACATAATGGTCCTCATGAATACTTTTTATCTGAGTTTCCTATCATATTATATGAGTGGTTGGAATGATTCACTTACAAGAAGACAAATTTCCAAGGAGGAGAGCTAACATCCTAGACCACTGAGTTGATCCAGGAACTGCAAGAAACTGAAAACAAGGCATCGTAAGATGTTGAGGTCTGGCTAGATAGTATCCTAGAAGGATACATCACTAAATTCATGGTAGACACTACCAAGTCCTACAACGAAGTGGAAAGGGAATTTTCTAATGGACCGAGAGGTGGGTTCCTATTGTCTCTGCAATTGTCAATTAAGATGATTTTCTATGAAAAGGGCATACTAAAGATGCACCTTAAGTAGTAGAACTTCGGTGTGCGGAGGCTATGGATACTGTGACAATAGGGGGGAGACGAATGGAAAGATAAGGGGTAGATGGGCGCAAGTTTTGATGAGACTATGATGGAATCCGAGGAAGAAATAGGTCTTATGATGGGAGGAGAAAGGTTTCGACAAGAGAACAGCTAAAGGACAGGGGAAGGTCCTGCTTCGATCCAAATGCAAGACCAAGAAGGAAGATCACATAGGAAAAAGCAACCCTATTGTAAAAAAGAGGATGGCCAGAACTAAACTACGCCCCGGATAGAGGTAAGGTCCAACCCCAACATACGTTCCCACACCTCCGTGCACTACTTTGCATTTAGGAGGACATATGAATTCTGCATAGACTTGTCCAACGTGCCAGTAGCATTCTAGCAGTAGATCAGCATCTCTAGGAGGAAGGCTGAGGATGGTGGGAGAGGACACGAAGTTACCTTCATTCCATGGAAACAGGACTGACAATCCTGAGCAGTATTGGTTTCTATGTGAAGTAGTCTGGACTATCAGACAGACCATAGATGATGATGTGAAGAAGGGTAAGTTGGTGACCACACTCTACGACCGTGTGCTAGATTGGTACATGAAATTTATACAATTTCCTTAGGGAACTCCTACTAAGATGCTAGATGAAGTCTGGACATGACTAATTAAGGAATTCAGGAAACCAAAGTCGGAAGCACAGTATATTACAGGGTTAAAGGAAATTAAGAAATTTCCTAACAAAACTGTATGAGACTTCAACCAAAGGTTCAATACACTGATGGAAAGGGTCAGTTTCAAAATGAGCGATGTTTAGCATAAAGAACGGTTCATTGCAATGCAAGTAACTCATATCCAGAAACCACTAATGCAGTAGAAGATAACGACACGGAGCAAGGCCTTGGAGATTGCCATGAAGTTAGAAGCTTTACCCATTGGAGAGAGCGTAGCTGGTATGGACCAAATTCAGGTGCAGCTAGTGAGCTTGACACATCATTTGCAATACATTAAGAAGGGCAAAGAAAATCATGAAGATCTTTGCTGCACTTATTGTTGCGTAGAGGGTCAAACTAAAGATACTTGCCTTGATTTCCCAAATTATCTACTATCAAGACCACTAAACCCATTCAGCTATGGCAGTGTACCGTGGTGTCACATATGTCAAGTATATGGGCATTGACATGAAGAATGTTGCTACATGTAGAACATGGATATGAATCCAGCGAGCTTATACTGTAATTTTTGTCACTCAGTCGGGCATGAAGATAAAGATTGTTGCATGTATGACCTACTCTAGGAAAGGGCGTATGATTCATACTAATTGAAGGGAAAATATTCTTGCACAGTACAATAATCACAACTGCAGCCACCACCTCAATCACAGTACACACCACGGCCACAGATAATTTATTCCGTCGCAGTCATAACCACAGTTTACGCAAGAGACACAATTTGCACCGTGACCATAGTATAATCAGATGTTGATGGTTATACCACAGGCACAATATGTTCAGGAAACACACTACATTCAGGAGCAGCCAAATTCACACTGCAACAACTGACTCGGCCGTAGTACCAGCAAAAAGGAGGATTCCACAGAGGATTCTGAGGAAGACGAGGAGGATTTGGAAGAGTAAGAGGACAAGGTCGCGGATCGGTCCAGTGTTACAATTGTGGGGTATTTGGGCATTACCAGAGAGATTTTCCACACTTGCAATTTTCATGTACATGCTGCACAACAATTGATGATATGATTGAGAACTGCTCACAACTAATCGTAAGATGGAAGGAAGGGAACGTTCCTCAGTTGTAGAGTCAAAACCAGTTCCAGAATCAAAATTAGATACAGAACCAGAATCAGTTACAGAGCTAGGAGTCGATAATAAGACCTCCATACTCCTTGTGATGGAATAAAGGCACCAGCCATAAGAGGGAACCAAAGAAAGAGGAGCGGCGAACTATGGGAACAGCTCTTTTCGATAGAAAGCATTAATTAATTGGTAGGATCAACATCAAATTTTNGGCCCCAGCCATAAGAGGGAACCAAAGAAAGAGGAGCGGCGAACTATGGGAACAGCTCTTTTCGATAGAAAGCATTAATTAATTGGTAGGATCAACATCAAATTTTTTAGTATATAGTTGTCATTGATTTCAAATGTGTTCACAAATGATAAAGGAATAACCAGTGGATATGATGACAAGAAAAACTCAGTGAAAAACTAAGGTAGTGATGGCATGGCATGAAATAGTTGAGGATGTGGCATGATACATATGATGACATGGAATATGATGGTGTCCTCAGTGATGATGTCCTAAAATAGTGATGGCATGGCATGGCATATTTGAGGATGTGGAATGACCATGGGCATGACACATATGCTGACATGGAATATGATGGTATCCTAATGATGATGTCATGAAAGTTTAGTTATAACAAATGCAATGGATGATATGGACATGGATGATAAGACATCATGAATGACTGATCTGAAGACTTCCAAGACAGTGTCGACAGTATGATGTAAAAAATGGTTAATGAAACAAAGAACAAAGGTCAAGAGGAAGTAAAGATGCAGTATGAATGACAAAGCTGGGTAGACAAATGAAGAGTGGAACAATAAAAGAGTGAAATGAACAGGAGAAAGAGTATATGTAACAATCGAAGAATAGAGAAACTATATCTATGAGAGTGTTTATGAAATTTTTCATAGAAACTATATCTACGAGAGTGTTTATAAATTCCTTATAACTAGCAGAATGATGAAATTATCTATGTATATAAATCTTCAAAACTATTAGAAACACTTGTAGAAGATTTTCACAAAGAAATCGCGTAGATCCAGAAATTCATGGTGAGATCCGCATTCGATCTAAAATTGATGGTCGGGAAGAATCCCACACGAGATACGATAATTAAGGATTAGTTCAACAATAATAAAGATCAGATCGCTTATATTATTCCCACACTAGATTCGATGGTTAAGGATTAATTCTAATAGTTAGGTGGAAAATCCAAATTTCCACAAAATATCAAGATCGGATGGCTAAGATTAGTTCCGCTAAAAGAGATTGACGGTGCGAAAGAAAAAAAGTGGAAATGGAATTGTGAAAATAAAGTTTAAAGATTCTTTGAACCTGCAATACGAAAGATTGAAGGTCAGGAAAGACTCCGCAAAATATCGACGGTGTGGAAAAAAAATTGTGGAAAGGAGCTTGCAGAAAGTGTAATGTCCCTTTTTGGAATTTTATTAAAATTCCCAATTTTCCAATTTTTTCACAAGTTTGGCTCTTGACTAGTTTTAGTATCTTGATCTCCAAATCAACCCAATTACTCCAAAATATTCAGAGAAGGTGTATGACTGATATAATAACTTAATTATTATGTTTAGGTATGTATTATGGTCCTCCAATCAGTTCTGAAAGTCTATATCAAATTCAGAATAAGATAGATGAATTTACTAGCAATTTTGGGGGGATTTGACTCAAATCCCTACCGGGTAATTGCCAGAATGGCTTCCCAAATGTACATAAACTCACTCAAATTATCAAATTGAATCAGGGGACGTGTAGAAGACACTATCACAGAATCATATGCATAACCAATCTAAATCACATGGCTGTTATCACTTCCTTCAATCAGATATAAAAAGACTAGTTTTGTACCCTTGGGGGAATGAGATGTAGTTTTCCCCAAATACTATGAAATTCGACCCAATGGCCAAAAATTATCAATTACAGACCATGAAACCCATAATATACTTTAATTACAGGCCATTCATTCCTAAATCATCAATTTTTCACACATACATTCGATTCCATCAATATTGCAAGAGATTACAACAAGGTATTGGGGAAATGGCATTGTTTCTTCAATATTGGACAATAATACCTGAGATATATTGGATTTTAGACCTAAGATATTTCTGAACTTAAATAAAATATCATTTACATCAGAATACAAAATACTGGAGCAAGAGAATCTCCCTCAAATATATGAATAGCTCACCAAGTGCGCCTCACTCCATCGAGCTGAAATATGGTGAGAAAACTTGAGATAAATAAAAGAAAAAGATGATATTGATATGTCCATGAAATTCCTGTATATTGAACCTGAAAATAATAATCCATTAAATACCTGAGTGGCCTTTCCAAACACCAACTAGGATGGGAATCTTTCACCCTCGAAATTGGCTTATGCAAGAAAACTAGTCATCCACTAGCTCTCACAATTCACAAATGAGAAAAAGCTTCTTATCATGGCTGATCCCTTTATTTTATAAACATTATTTGTCTTATAAGGTTCCAAATCCATCAATAAACCAAATCCAAGTTGAATTGGTGTGGCTTCTCATGCTATGCCATGTGGCCTCTCTCTTCACCTTCCCTCTTCTCCCAAATTTGAGTAGGAGCCTCTTGGCCTTATCCAACTCCCAAATTCAACCTCTAAGATGTTCTATTCAGTCCTGAAATGTCAGCATGTTATTATTTCAGCCTTCATATCTGACTTGTGTCATAACTTTTATAGAATCTCCATCATTGGTGTCATAGATGTCATAAATGTAAGGGGAATCTAGCCAAGTGTCCATGAAACTCCCCATTTGGCTCTTCATTGCTCATGTAAGTTACACTTCATCCCAAATTAGACATATGAAGTATATGGACAAGTATATTAACCTTATAATCCATCCAGAAACATTATGCTTCACATATATTCAAATTTGCAAGAGAAAGATACCATTTAACATAGGAATTCTAGCTAGTGTGGGCCCCATAGTCTCCATGTGTCTTCATGCTCCATTTCCACTTCCATTTTCTCTTGTATTTATTTAATAAGATCAATTATTAAATATTTATCCCCTTCTAATGTCTAAACATCATTTATTATCCCCCCTATTCCAAATCTCAAAGCTTTGACCCCCAACCTAGGAAACTAGTGATTTTCTTCCTTGGCAATTATTTGACTTTTAGCATCCATTTGCCAACTTTCATGAATATGGAAAATGTCATTTGGCCATTGTGACCCAATGCAAAATTTGGGACATTACAGAAAGTCAAGATACGATTTGAGGAAATGTTACATCCTGTATGCTGCATCCTGCATCTTGCAACCCGCGATACAGAAGATCGATAGACAGGAAGACATTTGCATAATATTAATGGTGTTGAACGATTGGTGCGGAAAGATAGCTGTGAAAATTGTGAAAAGAAATTTTGGAAAATTCACAAACCTGCATTCTGCAATATGCATCTTACCTCAGATCAACAATCAGGAAAACGCCCAACGAAGATCAATTATGGGGAATCATTGATGAAGAAACCATGGTGCAGAAATACGATTTCGAGGAAGAAATCTATGTGTTAGATCAACGGTTCGGAGAGACATAGAAATAGGATCAATGGATCTGATTAAAGCTGTAGGATGATCCCATGGAAATAAGATAGAGATTACAAAAGAACGCAACTAAAAGGTTAAACTGTAAATTGATTAAACATGATCTTAGAATATTCCCACAGAAGCTTAAGAAAGCCCAACTGGGGTTGAAAGAAAGCTCTCGGGAGCTTGTAAATGACTGCAAAGGGTTTGAGGAAGTCCATAGGCTTGAAGAGAAACTATGGAGAAGAAAACCCACATTTTTAGGAAAGAGGGTGCCCGACAATAAAAGATAAAGCATACTAGAAGATGTTCTAACTAGTTGTATTGATTAATTAATTAATTAATTAATTAGATTAAACATGATCTTAGAATATTCCCACAGAAGCTTAAGAAAGCCCAACTGGGGTTGAAAGAAAGCTCTCGGGAGCTTGTAAATGACTGCAAAGGGTTTGAGGAAGTCCATAGGCTTGAAGAGAAACTATGGAGAAGAAAACCCACATTTTTAGGAAAGAGGGTGCCCGACAATAAAAGATAAAGCATACTAGAAGATGTTCTAACTAGTTGTATTGATTAATTAATTAATTAATTAATTAGATTAAACATGATCTTAGAATATTCCCACAGAAGCTTAAGAAAGCCCAACTGGGGTTGAAAGAAAGCTCTCGGGAGCTTGTAAATGACTGCAAAGGGTTTGAGGAAGTCCATAGGCTTGAAGAGAAACTATGGAGAAGAAAACCCACATTTTTAGGAAAGAGGGTGCCCGACAATAAAAGATAAAGCATACTAGAAGATGTTCTAACTAGTTGTATTGATTAATTAATTAATTAATTAATTAAATTCATAGATAGAATTATGATAAGTGTGATTATCATATTTGAAATGGCATGTTTGTGAAAGGGTGTGTTTATAGAACAGTACATCTGCAAGAAACGTGAAGATACTTATACACAAAAGTATGAGTGAAAGAAAGTGTCTCGGTGTCCCCATCAGAAAATTAGAAACAGAGAGCAGTGGGTGTGACAAAGAATGGAGGGAAAAGAAATCTAGCATATTACAGAAAACATATTAGGGTGGCAGGGTGGCACTTGGGTAGCAGACAAGCCTACAGGGGTTTTTTTTCTCCTTCCAGCAGAAGCTGGTAAATGGGGTGTAGTGGCATCTTCTCAATTGTAGCTAACAAAACAGGGTGTCATAGCATCCTTCCAGTAGTAGCTAATAAACCAAGGGGTCGTAGCCTCCTTCCAGTGGTAGCTGGTAAATAGGGTGTTGTAACATCCTTTTAGTAGCAGCTAATAAACCAGGGGGTCATAGCCTCCTTCCAATGGTATCTGGTAAATAGGGTGTCATAGCATCCTTTTAGTAGTAGTTGATAAACAAGGGGGTCATAGCCTCCTTCTAGTAGTTGCTAGTAAATAGGGTCTAATACCATCCTTGCCTGTAGCAGTAGGGAAAACTATTTGTAAATAACAATTTTGCAGTAATAGGACGTATTAGTGGTTTACCCTATTGGGCTTCCACGTTAAAATTGCATTATGTGTATTCTTGTTGTTATGTTTTTTTAATGATAGATTTAAAAAGTGGTTAAATTAGTAAAAATATAACAATACTGATCCAACCCCCTTCTCAGTATTGACTAATAAACCAACAATTGGTATCAGAGCAAGGTTCCTTTAGCACAGTTTAACCACTGGAAGGTAGATCCTTTATAAAACCACTATGGATCAACAAGAAGGCTTTGCCACTAACATATGTCCACTATTTACAGGAGAAAATTATGCATACTGGAGTGTAAGAATGAGGTTCCATTTGATGTCCCTTAGAAGGAAGGTTTGGGATGCAACTGAAAAGGAGGTTACTATAGGAGACTAGAACCCTACAGACACAGTAGAAATAATCCAATATGGAGGCAATTCCAAAGCCCTAAATGCAATCATGAGTGGATTAACAAACATTGTGTTTACTAAGGTTATGCAACGCACTTCTGCCAAACAAGCCTGGGATAAGTTGAATATTATCTATGAAGGAGAAATTTAAGGTCAAAGAATCCAAACTACAGACATATAAAAGTGAATTTGAAAGCCTCAAAATGAGAGAAGAAGATAATATTGGGGAATACCTTCTTCGTGTAGATGAGGTGGTTAATTCTATTAGAAGTCTTGAAGGAAAATTGAAAGAAAAAGAAGCGGTAAGCAAGATACTAAGAAAATTACCAACGAGATATGACTCAAAGGTTTCCACCCTAGAGGAACATGATGACCTTAAAATAGTGACAATAGATGAGCTGCATGGAATTCTCACTACATATGAGATGAGAACTGGACTAAATGAAACCTCAAAGAAATAAGCAGCATTTAAAGTCTCTTACAAAAATCAATCAGAGAATATAGATGATGAGGAAGCCATCTTTGTAAGTAAACTTAAGAAAGGAACTAGGAAATACAAAGGTAAGCTACCTTTGAAATCTTTTAACTGTGGAAGAATTGGACATTTTTTCCCATAAGTGTTCCTACCCAAAACAAGATGAGAGTGACCATGAAGAATCTTGTTGTCATAAGGGTAAGAAGAAGTTTAAGAAAAAAAGGAAGAACTTCTATTCCAAGGAAGAAAGTGAAGATGAGGAAATGAGTGAAGATGAAAAAATCCTATTTATAGGAACAACAAATTCAGATGAGGAATCAGAAGTGTACATAGAAGGTCAATACATGGATGTTGTAGATGAAATTGAAAGATGTAGGAAAAGAAACAAAGTTTTGAAAGAGAAATGGTATAAATACCATAGATTATTACTGATTTGAGAAACCAACTTCAAGAGGCCAAGAAGAGAGAGGAAGACCTAGTAGTTTTGATCAAGAAGAGAATTCAAGATTCTGAAAAAATTGAGAAATAAATTACTCAATTTAGAGGAGGAGTTGATGAAAAATACATTAAATCAAAGTTTGAGAATAGTTCAAGGATTCTGTATGACATTTGAACAGCCAAAGATCATCCAGTGACAAATTTGGTTTAGAGTTCATTAAAGAAACTAAGCCAAAGAGTTTCCTAGTCACCAATCAAGAAGGAAGAAAGAAAAGCTATGCTGAAGTACTAAAGACTCTAGCTAAAAAGGAAGGAAGCAAGAAAGAAGGCTCGATTTCTCTAGATAAAAATAGAAATAATATAGCACCCAAGAGACCAAATATATATCTACATATATTTTTAGGTCACTACTCTTCTTGTAATAATTTTGGTCATAAAGCCTTAATTTTGGACATAAAGTCATCAAGTAATAGATCGAAGGGAAATAATAATACTTTTACACTACTCCAAAAATATGACATAGAATGTTATAAGTGTAATAACCATGGACATATGACAAGAGATTTAAACTGAAGACTCCTACAACGAATATTGTTGCAAACAAATTTGAGAACATCAAACGAAATATTTGGAGAAGAAAGGAAGACTCCAAAGATGTATAAGAAATAAAGATTTCAAACATCAGTGAGGTATCCAAAGATAACAATGAGCATAATAGAGGCATAAATAAGTATGACATCATTTATGAGGAAAAGAAAGATGGATACATAAAAGAATACGTCGATAAAGATGAAGGTGATGAAGAAGGATGTAATGATGACTGTGGGATCCTTTTCTAAAAAAAGTCTCTTGTGATTTAAATAAAAACCTGAAAATAACCTTAGAAGGGATCTTATACTCAAGGGGAGTTAAAGTCACAAAATTCCAATTGGTATCTAAGAAAAAAATCAATTGGTATCTAATGTTGAAGTATATTGAAAGCTATCTTCTTCAAAGATGATGGGTGATCAAGGTTGTTGTATGGATGACATAAGAGAAAGTATGAAGTAACGTGAGAACAACAAAATGTGAGAGTCTTGAAGACCATGATGTTTGTAATCAAGTATAAGATAAAGATGATTATGTTCACTTAGTATTTGAAGTGATGACACATAAAAATTGTTGACAGTAGAAGAAAACTCAAGTCTAAGAAATACAAAATTCAATCTATTAGATATGGCAGTAGGAACAGAGTTTTAAAAAAAACATGTATCCTAGACAGAAAATGGAAGAGTGTGAAAATAATGCTAAGTGAACTCTGTCACAAAAATGTTCACAAAGGAGAGGAAGTACAATGACAGGGCGATTCAATGGATCTATCAATTAAGCTATCATCCAAAAACCTATTGCAAGAAAGGAAGTGTTAAGATAAATGATAATACATTGATTAAATAACACAGACAGATAACAAAGGGGAGATATGATGATAGGGGGAGTTGTCAGAAAGTAGAAAGACATGAAATCCTATATCAAAATAGGTACAAAATTGGCATAATAGGTTATCGTTTGTCATTGTTGTCAAAGGGGGAGAATTTTTAGAGGTTTCCATCAATGCCAAAGGGGGAGATTTTTGAGTATATAGTTGTCATTGATGTCAAAGGTGTTCACGAATGACAAAGGAATAACTAGTGGATATGATGATAGGACAAACTCAGTGAAAGACTAAGGTAGTGATGGCATGGCATGGCATAGTTGAGGATGTGCCATGATACATATGATGACATGGAATATGTTGGTGTCCTAATGATGATGTCATAAAATAGTGATGGCATGGCATAGTTGAGGATGTGGCATGAAACATATGATGACATGGAATATGATGGTATCCTAATGATGATGTCATAAAATTTTAGTTATAACAGATGCAATGGATGAGATGGACATGTATGATAAGACAACATGAATGACTAATATGAAGACTTCCAAGATAGTGTCGATAGTATGATATAAACAATGGTTAATGAAACAAATAACAGAGGTCGAGTGGAAGTAGAGATGCAGTATGAATGACAAAGCTGGTTAGACAAATGAATAGTGGAATTGCAGAAGAGTGAAATGAATGGGAGATAGAGTATATGTAACAATCGAAGAATAGAGAAACAATATCTATGAGAGTGTTTATAAATTCTTCAGAGAAACTATATCTGTAAGAGTGTTTATAAATTCTTTATAATCAGTAGCATGATGAAATTCTCTGTTGATATAAATATTAAAAACTATTAGAAACAGTCGTAGAGGATTTTTGCAAAGAAATCATGTAGATCCGCAAAGTCATGGTGAGATCTGCATTCGATCTCAAATTGATGGTTAGGAAGCATCCCGAACAAGATCCAATGATTAAGGATCAGTTCCGCAACAATCAAGATTGGACTGCTTATATTAGTCCTACACTAGATACGATGGTTAAGGATTAATTCCAACAATTAGGCAGAAAATCCAACGTTTCGCAAAAGATCAAGATCATACGGCTAAGATTAGTTCCGCTAAAAGAGATTGACGATGCGAAACAAAAAACGTGGAAAGGGAATTGCAAAAATACCGTTTAAAGATTCTATGAACCCACAATCCGAAAGATTGAAGGTCAGGAAAGACTCTGCAAAATATCGACATTGCAGAAGAAAAATTGCAGAAAGGAGCTTGCGAAAAGTCGAGATACGATTTGAGGAAATGTTACATCCCACATCCCGCATACTGCAACCCATGATCCAGAAGATTGATGTACATGAAGACATATGCATAAGATCAACGATGCAGAATGATTAGTGTAGAAAGACAATTGTAGAAATCATGAAAAGACATTTTGGAAAATTCACAAATCCGCATTCCGCAATCTGCATCTTAGGTCATATCGATGGTTAGGAAAATGACCGATGAAGATCAACGGCGGGGAATCGTTGATGAAGAAACCATGGTGCGAAAATACAATTTTGAGGAGGAAATATATGTGTTAGATTGATGGTTTGAAGAGACTTACAAATAGGATCAATGACTATGATTAAAGTTGGGAGATGATCGCGCGGAAATAAAATAGAGAGTACGAAAGAACAAGAATGAAGAGTTAAACTGTAAATTGATTAAAAATGATATTAGGATATGCCCATAGAAGCTTAAGGATGCCCAAATAGGGTTGAAAGAAAGCTCCTAGGAGCTTATAAATGACTGCCGAGGGTTTGAGGAAATCCATAGGATTGAAGAGAAACCATGGAGAAGAAACCTGCACTTTTGGGAAAGAGGATTCTTGTGAGTAAAAGAGAAAGCATACTAGAAGATGTTCTAAAGAGTTTTATTGATTAATTAATTAATTAATTAAATTCATAAGCAGAATTATGATAAGTGTGATTATTAGATTTGAAATGGCATGTTTTTGAAAGGGTGTGTTTCCAAAACAATACATCTGCAGGAAACGTGAAGATACTTATACACATAAGTATGAGTGAGAGAAAGTGTCTCGGTGTGCACATCAGAAAATTAGAAACAGAGACTAGTGGGTGTGACAGAGAATGGAGGGAAAAGAAATCTAGCATATTATAGAAAACATATTAGGGTGGCAGGGTAGCGCTAGGGAAGGAAATAGGCCTACCGGGGGTTGTTTCCTCCTTCCAACAGAAGCTGGTAAATGGGTTGTAGTGGAATCCTATCAGTTGTAGCTGACAAAACAAGGTGTTGTAGCATCCTTTCAGTAGCAGTTGATAAACCAGGGGGTTGTAGCCTCCTTCCAATGGTAGCTCGTAAAGAGGGTGTCATAGCATCCTTTCAGTAGCAGCTAATAAACCAGAGGATCGTAGCCTCCTTCTAGTGGTAGCTGGTAAATAGGATGTCCTAGAATCCTTTCAGTAATAGCTATAAAACTAGGGGGTTGTACCTTCCTTCTAGAAGTTGCTGGTAAATAGGGTGCAATACCATCCTTGTCTGTAGTAGCAGGAAAAACTATTTGTAAATAACAATTTTGCAGTAATAGGACATATTGGTGGTTTACCCTATTGGGATTCCACATTAAATTTGTGTTCTGTGTATTCTTGTTGTTATGTGTTTTTAATGATAGATTTAAAAATTGGTTAAATTAATAAATAGATAATAATACTAATTCACACCCCCCTCTCAGTATTGACCAATAAACCAACAAAGTTCCACTGCAGAACCAGACTGTGAGTCAACCCATGAACCCACCGGTGAACCATAATCCACTATTGAACCCGAATCTGCCAATGAACTAGAATCAAGGGTTGACAATCCTGAAAATCTCAGCAAAACCCAGAACAGAGGATGTCGATGTTGCCATTGACACCCGCGGGGGTGAAACGACTGGAGAGGATGGGCACTGCACATAGGTTTGATTGGCTGGGAAGAAGAAGGCATCATTTGATATCACCCCTAAAAAATAGTCATTCTTTGAAGCTCGGGATGCGATCAGAAGAAATCCTGGTAAGTCACCTATTTATGAAATTCCCTCTACTTTTGATTCTTCATTAGAGGAAAGACCATCATGGCGGCATGGTACCATGTAGCACTTCTTTGAGATTTTCTTATCATTGGAAAGATATCCTAATGCTATGGCTGAGATTGAGAATTTGTTGCACCACCCAGGTAAGGAGCAGAAGGACTCTTCGATGAACTCTTTACACAAGAAAACGGTGGGCAAAGAGATGTGCATGAACATTCAGATTCGGGACTATGAAGTAGATTTCATCATTTTGGATTTAGGCTCAAATGTAAATATCCTAACAAAGAATACCTGGCAGAAGATGGGAAGGCCTTCATTGGTCTGGTCCCCTGTGCAGCTACGTTTGGCTAATCATGCTAAAGTGCAACCAATCGGACGTGTGTCGATACTAGTTGTGGATGTTGAAGGAATTAATACCTATGTCAATTTCAACATGATTGAATTTTTTGATGGTGTAGGATCCTATACCACATTACTGGGGATCGTATGGGCCAACAATAGTATGGCAGCGATTAACTTCAAGAAGCGGATGATGACATTCGAGAATCAAGACATCAGAGTAATCGCTCCTATGGATCCTAACAAAGGGATGAGGTATATTGAACCCATCAAAGATGAAGTTGTATGGGGATCAAATCATGCTTACAACATCTCAGAAGATTATATCCACCCGACTGCTGATGATTAACTTGACTGGCACAGCGCTAGCTCTGCCTCTTCTGATTCTGATGATGCATTAGAGAAGTGGAAAAATTGCATGCATGAGGTATCATTCAGGAAGTGCAGTTTAGTCACACAGTCATTGTGCTACATCATGATTGTGATTATTTAATTGCCGATATATGAGGTACTACTCAAGCTATTTACATTCCTCAAGGAGTATGAAGAGAAGGTCTCAAAACCATCGTGATTGTTGGCACTAGAGGAAGCAATGAAGGATACTCCAGCACGCTAATGGGAGACCCATAAGAATACAATTACCGGATGGGCGTAGTGTCAACGGTTGATGACAGTTTGCTTTGGTGACATAGAGCTATATCGCACTAGGAACTATGATGGGCAGAATTACCCTAGTGGCCATGTGAAGGAATGCCAAACATTGTGGTAATCGCGACCGAAGGATGAATGGGTCCATGCCTTTTTCCACACATTGGATGAGATCACAAGATCATGGTATGTATCGGTGGAGTTGCGCAGAGAAATAACCACTTGGGAAAAGCTGACAATTTTCTTTTCTCATGCATTCAGTTTTGTAGATGCGAATCCTGATGTGTACAATGTGCTTCAGATCATCCAGTATGTGGTATTAAAAGTCATGCTGGTTGCATATCTAGTAGATCCACATGCATATTTCCACATGAAGTCAATGATGGAATGTTACAGTGTTTCTGGCAAACCTAAAGATGATGATGAGCTACAAAATATCAATATTTCAGAGACATAAGGGATTAGGGATGTCACAACACCATATATACTAACTGATCCCATGAATCACCCGCTGAATATTAGAAAAGTTAACATTGGGACAGAGGAGAACCCAAAATTTGCAAGTGTTGGGAATTACTAGGACGACGAGACTATGGAAAAAATCACAAATCTATTGCATGATTTTCAAGATTTGTTTCAAACCAAATTCTAATAAATGAAGGGGATACTGGGCGATTTAGGAAAAATAAAGATTCCATTAAAGTCAGATGTGAAACTAGTAAGATAGAGATTGTATCGCCTGAATCTGTGACATAAAGAAAGAGTGAAGGATGAGCTCGACTGGATGTTCCAAAGGCACCAGAAAATCAAGAGTAGCAGCAGGTACCTGAAACTCTTGCAACTGTAAGAAATTATACCAGGTTAAGTAGACCCCCTGAATGATTCTCTCCTTCATCATATTATTTATTGATGACTGATTCTGGTGAACTAGAATGTTATGAAGAAGCAATGTAGGTAGAAACTAGAAAGAAGTGGGAGCAAGGCATGGATGAGGAGATGGACTCATTGGTAAGAAACTAGACTTGGGATCTGGTTAAGTTTCCTGTAGAAAAAAGGGCATTGCAGAATAAATGGGTTTACAAGCTGAAGGAAGACGATGGAGGCAAGAAGTCGTACAACCCTAGACTTGTTGTAAAGGGGTTTGTACAAAATAAAGGTATAGAATTTGATGAAATATTTTCTCCTATTGTTAAAATGACTTCAAATAGAACTATTTGAAGTCTAGTGGCGATAGAAGATTTGCATCTTGAACAGTTAGATGTAAAAACAACCTTTCTCCATGGGGATTTGCATGAAGAGATTTATATGCAGTAGCCACAGGGGTATGAGGTCAAAGGTAAGGAGAATTTGGTTTGCAGGTTGAAGAAGAGCTTGTATGGCCTGAAGTAAGATCCAAGGAAGTGGTATTTAAAATTTGATAAGTTTATGACAGAACAAGGTTATGATATATGTCGTTCTGACCACTGTGTTTATTTCAAGAGGCTAGATAACGGAAGATATATTATCTTGTTATCATATGTGAATGACATGCTTGTTGCAGGTTATAACATGCAGGATATAAATGTGCTCAATACAAAACTAGCTAATTAATTTGCGATGAAGGATTTGGGTGCTGTTTGTGCCAGAAACTGTTTCTAAGGCTAAGGAAACATGCTAACACAATCTCAAGAATAAATTCAATTCAAACTAGGGTTTAGGGTTTTTGTTTTAAATATTTTGGTCATAAACATCAAGAGCATATAGGGAATACATTCATCAGACAAGCAATAACTGAATCAAACACAATCACTGATAAAGATGTATATATATCATAAAAGTCTAACAAAAAGCCTGCATTGAGGTTTACACAGAATGGACAAGCACTGCTAGAAAACACACATTAACCAGCACTGAAAATGTCAATTAAGAAGCAAAACAAACTCACAGTAAAGCCAACACAGACAGAAAGTAGGGTAAAGAGTCATATATCCATAGTTTTATCAGTAACAGTACAAGAGAGTCACAACACTTATCTTTGAATAAGCCTGAAAGTATGATATCCAACAGACCTCCTGATGCTCCAGAAAAATTCGAACCTTTACAATGTCTTTCAAAGTCTCCTAAATAGCTATCTTCTTCCAAAAAAAACAGTTAGGTTTTACCTTTAAAATTACCTCCATCGAATTCCTAAAGTAAGTGAGGTAAAAGTGATCTTTTTTACAAAAATTACTTACTTGCTAAAAATAGCAAGGCTTAACAAAACTGTTTCTCAAAACTAATCATTAACTAAAAACTGATTCATAACTTCTTTGATGCTTTTACAAGTAAATCAAT